>SNQJ01S0004627.1:405404-442657 GCA_010110895.2 Picea sitchensis | reverse complement strand
TGTACTCTTTCTAATGAAATTTGTCTCACATAATTTGGATCCTCTATGAACAAGTTATGACTTTTTTACCTAGAACACTTGTTTGAGACTAGTTATAGGACTAGTCAAAAACCATATCTTTCACAGAGTGTATTTCCAAAATTAAAATGACCTAGAAGCATACATTCATACCACATGTACCTTAATGTGTCTTCTCAATAGCCTCCAAGTTTCAATATCTGAATCATTCTAGAAAAAACATTATAGTGAAAATGGTAAGATGACCTTTAAAAAACATACCCTAGAACACATCATCATAAAACTTCATCTTCCCTTGGAATTTCTCCCTTCTTCACTTCATCTTCCCTCTAAAATTATCTTCCAAGATTGTGATAAGAGATCGCAATATTGAATGATGAAAATGAGAGGTTCTTAATGTGTATTTTTACTTTTCCAGGTACATCCTTTACTTGACTTTAGGGATGACTTGTAACTTCTTATCCTTAGATCCAAGGCTTCTTCACTTTCTTTCAGGGCTTCATCTTTAAGAACGCATATCTCCTCAACCATGAGGAAACACATGGAGTTCCACCTACCGTTGGAAACAAATCGAAAAGGAATATAAATCAATGGAGGTTTTACATGAATTTGCAGTGTCCTTCATATGCTTTGTCTTTAGTCAACTTCGAGCTTCATGACCACACTTTTGGGGCTTCCTAACCATATTTTTAGCGCTTCTTTGACCATACATTGTAACTTATTTTCTTAACAACTATGAATTCTATTAGGCTTCTTCAAAGCATCTTCACATGAGGGCCATGCTTAGAGTTACACCATAAGGGGACCACTTTGGAGACTTCTTCAAATACACCCATCACTTCTAGAGACTTCTAGACTTCTTCTAGGGTTCACCTCAATGAAAACCAATTTTCCAACAGAGTGACCGACAATTGTTGACATAATGGCCCATGGATTTGCATAATTCGTAGAATGGAGTATGATGTGTCTTATGGTACTCCAAATTTGGAAAGTAGGGTGGTAAATGGCCCCATTGTCTGCAAATATTGCACCATTTTGTCTAAGGTCCAGTTTGAAATGGACTTGGCTCTCCCATTGACACATGGTTTCCAAGTACACAACACTCATCCCTGTGATTCCCCTCAGATCAACATGTGGTGCATCATACGTGCTCGTGCATGAATTTTTTATTTTCCATATCTTGCAACTGCATCATCAGATTAGTCAATTGTGGTTGTACTTGTGCTAATCCTATTGAGGTATCTTCCCCTCCTGGTGTAGCCTCCAAGTGCATTGCAATATCCATGGCCTCTTCTTGATTCATCACCTTTTTTTGGGTGAGTGGGACTTGTATATGGGGGAGTAACCCCACAATGAACCATTATTTATGTTATACATATTAGATTTCGAATTTCAACCTATGCAATAAAATATTGAATCGTTGGTCATAGTCCCAAATGGTTTCTCCTTATTGTTGCTTAATCTCCTTGACTTTTGTAATACACTGAAACTCTGACTTAGATTTATGGAACTCCTTAAGCTGGTATCACTTGATATTTGTCAGGGACCTCGCTTGTCCCATCGATGTATTGGCCTTGTATATCGTGTACCACATCAATTCTCTGTCCCTGAATGTGGTCTCCAACTATGCAATATTTGTTGCTTCTTTTGTGATCCTCTTCACAGACCATATTAATTTTCATGTGAATAATTTTTTTTCTGCATCATCCTTACCCATTCCATGGAACATTGATAACCTCCAAGTACTATCCTAATTTTCCATCTTCAATCTTGAACTAACTCCTCTGATTTGACTGTTGAGTGTTGGGATTCTCAATACCGATAGTCTCCTTAGAGAAGTAGCACTAAATTAACCTTATTCTTCACTCATCTCTTCTCTTATATCTCCTTCTACCCTTTATTCTACTCTTTCTCCTATTCCAATCGCCTAACTATATGTTGTTCTTTCCTCTTGATTACAAATGCGTAAGCAGGGTGGTTCAAAGGGGGGGTAAGTCCATCTTCTTCTGAAATATCTTGGGAGGTGACCCGGATATTTTCCTACCTACAACCACACAAGAAAATCTACTATCTCCAATTCTTATCTCCCACCACCAGGGGAGCCTCCATCTTCCTCTCCTTCTCTTACGCCTCTAATTTATGCATCATCTTCCTCTAAGGTTGCGACATACTACAATAGCCAAGGGGTAGTAAATTTATCTCCGGGGCCACTCTTTCTACTAACACTACTCCTACTACTATAACTACTATTGGTATCCCCACTAGACACCCTACTTTCAATGTCAGGCCTCTTCATGGGCCTATCCTAATATGTTCTCCTCTCTAGGACAACAAATGCTTCTGCACTTCCTCCTAGTGCAGTCTCCTTTCTATTCATCATTGACCTGCATCCTCCTTGTGCACACTTGGATACCTTCCTTCCACTCCTTTGTTTCTCTTTCCTTCTCAACACAAATATTATTGTGTATGTTTCGGCTCTTTCTCTTCTCTTCTCCTCTGGGTGTTGATGCTAGTTGTAGCATCAGAAAGGTATTTCCTCATAAGCTTGGTATCTATCATGTGGAAGTCATACAAATCCATCTACTCTTTTATTTACTTTAATTAATGGAATTCTTAAAGTAAATTTATTTTATTAATTAATTATTTTATTAGGTAATTGAGTTATTTAAGGAAAGTCCTAAAAGAAATTAGCATGTTTCTAAATCTCAAGTGAGTGTGAGAAGTAACCTCAATCGTCAATCACTTTGGAGATTAGAAATAGATTATAACTCATGATTATAAAATAAAGCCTAGGTTAAAGGAGAAGATACTCACGATGATTCACTTGTGTTGAGAGTGTCAACAAAGACTACCTTGGTGAGAGACCAAGGTGAGGATATTTGGTTAGATGCCAATATTAAGAGACCTTAGGTGAGAGGCCAAGGTGGGGAACTTTGGTGAGTTTCCAAGGTCGAAATATTTAATGAAATGGCAAGATCAGATATCTTGATGACAGATCAAGGTCATACCTGCAAAAAAGGACTTTTGATAGTGTGAGGAGTGTAGAAGCAAAGAAGAAATTTTTCTTACACAAGACTGAGGAGATCTCACTAGTTGGGTGAAGAGATTTAATCCAAGTGTTGATTCATATAGGGTTGGATCACGAAGGATTATGATTCAAGATCTTGGATAGGTGGAGAAGGAATTTCATCTAGAGATAATATAGGTCAAGTAGAAGAGAGAGAAGAGGCAACCACAGGTGGGAAAACTCATGTTCTTTTGCAGTCACCCAATCTTGAATTTCCTCCCAAGATGGATACCACCTCATTATTTTCATTCATCGTTCAATACAAGAATTCCAAGTCCTGATAATGGAACCATTTGTTGATCCATTTCACGCTTGTGTGCGTCCTTCCTAAGGTTAGGGGGTTAAGACCCAGGGTTCATCCAAACTTGACCAACAAAACCCCCAAAACATCAGCATATCAATCCTTAGCCAAGGGTGAAGAAGGTTTCACCAAATATTCTATGACGATCACAGAGACCATTTGGTCTTATGTCGAGGATGAAGGGATAAACACTCAGAGATCCATCTGGGTTGACATTCATACATTCCATAGAGAACAACTTAGTATTATCAATATGAAAAGATAATATACACACATATTCACATGCCACATGAGGAAAACATGATAACTCAAAATCACTGCAATGTTATTATTCTCCTCATTCCCTAAAAAACAAGCATACATTAAGAAAAATATAATTGACAACAACAAAGTCTCGTATCTTATTTAGATAATTCCCCATATTTACAATACATTGTTCCATGCACATCGTTTCGAAACTTATACATATGACAGACTAAGACTTACAATCATAGGAATTACGTCATTACAATACTATAAAGAATCAGAGTGATCTCTTCAACAATAGGCAACAATAGTGACCAAGTGAATCAACTTGACAACAACAACAACATTTTCTTTGTCATCCTTGCTTCCTTTTATAACTTTATGAGCTTTGGAGTTCTATCTCTGTCACTTCTGCTCCACTCATTGTAATGACTAAGTGTCTCACACGTTTCTACCACCTGCCTGCATTCGATGTATCCTTTCTAGTATCGGGGAAATCATAACTACATCACCAAATCATCTCTTGTTTTCTCCATGTTCCTTTGTGTTGTTGGCAACAATCATTTGGGGATATTTCCTGACGATTCCTTTCTTTATTTTGGTGTGTGTCTTCTTGATTTCTGGTGCACATCCAAAACTCGAACTGGCACACACTCACAAGACTGTACTTTAGTGCACATTAACAGGGCCCCCTCCCCCTCATATGTCTTAAATGACTCAATCACAGTCATTTTTTGCTTTTTTTGCTCATAGTCCAACAAAGGAAAATTCTAGAATAGATAGTCATTGGGTCACAGTCCATCATAATTTTATTTTCTTTTTGATACAAAACTTGAAAAAAAATAGTTTGGATTGATAAACTTCTTCCATGTTGTTGGCCTTGTCTCCTCAGTGGCATGCAACTATAGTGAATGTTTGTAGTAAATTCTCCTTTTCAGTAATAAAATAGTTAGTTTTTTACCAACAAAAAAAACCTACAATAGATATTTTAGGGAAGTTAATACACTGAGAAGCTAAATCTTGAGAAGTTTAAAAACTATAGGGTTAAGATTGATTTATGCCCATTTCAAAAAATTCAAAAATTAACGAAGATACACCCCCATTTCCACTCCAGGAGGCTATTTCAATCAAGGTATTGAAACCTGCTATTTTAATCAAGGTATTCAAAAAAAAAAAAAAAGTAAAAAGTAACAGAGATATGCCCCCATTTTGACTGTAGGAAGCCATTTTGTCTATAAGAGGCCATCTGAGCACTATTGTTCCCTCTAGGGTTTTTATAGGGGTTTATACCCAAATATATCTGTGTCGTGTATGTGATATTTTGATTTCCTTGTTTATGCTTCCTCTACATGTTTAGTTGATTACTTAGTTGTGATTTAATTCAATAAGTGATTTATTTGGAATTAATTTTTGGGTGTTGGGTAGGGGAAATTTCAACATGGCATTAGAAAATACCAAGGGTTGTTAGAAAAAATCAACACTGGTTCCATCCCATTCCTCACCTCATTTTAACAACATATGTATCCTCCTCAATGGATCCATATCCTTCCTCATTTTCCCCCATCTTTTCACCTTCCCCCTAGTGCTAGGGGATTTTACTCAACCATGCTATTGAGATCCATGCACATCACCCCTTCTCCAAAAATAACATTTTTATCCAAAGTGGGAATTTTTCCAGCACGTGTTTCCTAGAGCCTTCCACAAATGTTCTTTCATCCTCGCTAAAAGAATCAATGTACTCCACAAAAACTTCAATGATATACCCCTCCTTTACTCAAGAAAACAAGAAATCAATGGCTCGAGCCCACTTTTTTTCCAACTCCTTAAACCTATCAAGTGTGACTTGATCCTAAATTATTGGCTCTAGTGGTCTCAAGGTAGTATTGGTGGCAGCCTGCCTTTCCATCCATTCATGCAACAAGCAAAGAAAATTCAACAAAGAACATCTCATGCATATTAGTGTAGGGATACTTATCTTTCCATCGCTTCACATTTAATATCAAACCTTGAATTTCTTGTTGGGAAAACTCATGTTCCTTTACAGTCACCCAATATTGAATTTCCTCCCAATATAGATACCACCTCATTGTTTTCCTTCATCGTTCAATACAAGACTTCCAAGTTCCAACAATGGAACCATTTGTTGGGCCATTTCACGCTTGTCTGCATCCTTCCTAATGTTCGGGGATTAAGACTTAGGTTTCATCCAGATTTGACCAACAAAAACCCTAAAACATCAATATATCAATCCTTAGCCAAGGGTGAAGAAGGTCTCAACAAAGATGCTATGACGATCACAGAGACCATCCGGTCTTATGTCGGGGATGAAGGGATAAACACTCAGAGATACATCTGGGTTGACATTCATACATTCCATAGAGAACAACTTACTATTATCAATATGAAAAGATAATACACACACATATACACATGCCACATGAATAACACATGATAACTCAAAATCACTGCAATGTTATTATTCTCCTCATTCTCTCAAACACAGTGATACATTAAGCAAAACATATTTGACAACAACAAAGTCTCATATCATATTTAGATAATTCCCCATATTTACAATACATTGTTTTATGTGCATCCTTTCAAAACTTATACATATGACCGTCTCAGACTTACAATCAAAAGCATTACATCGTTACAATACTATAAAGAATCAAAGTGATCTCTTCAACAATAGGCACCAATAGTGACCAAGTGAATAAACTTGACAACAACAGCAACATTTTCTTTGTCATCCTTGCTTCCTTTTATAACTTTCTCAACACTGGTGTTCTATCTCTGTCACTTCTGCTCCACTCACTGTACTAACTAAGAGTCTCACACGATTCTTCCACCTACCTACATTCCATGTATCCTTTCTAAAATCAGGGCCATCATAACTGCATCACCAAATAATCTCATGTTTTCTCCATGTTCCTTTGTGTTGTTGGTAATAATCATTTGGGGAGATTTCTTGACGATTCCTTTATTTATTTTGGTGTGTGTCTTCTTTATTTCTGGTGCACATCCAAAACTCAAACTAGAACACACTGACAATACTGTACTTTAGTGCACATTAACAGGGCCCCCTCCCCCTCATATCTCTTAAATGACTCAATCACAGTCATTTTTATTTTTTTTGCTCATAGTCCAACAAAGGACAATTCTAGAATAGATATTCATTGGGTCACAGTCCATCATAATGTTATTTTCTTTTTGATACAAAAATTGAAAACAATAGTTTGGATTGATAAAATTCTTCCATGTTTTTGGTCTTGTCTCCCCAGTGGCATGCAACGATAGTGAATGTTTGTAGTAAATTCTAATTTTCAATAATATAAAATAGATAGTTGTTTACCAAAAAAAAAACCTACAATAGATCTTTTAGGGAAGTTAATACACTAAGAAGCTAAATCCTGAGAAGTTTAAAAACTACAGGGTTAAGATTGATTTATGCCCATTTCAGAAAATTAAAAAATTAACCGAGATACACCCCCATTTTGACTCCAGGAGGCTATTTCAATCAAGGTATTGAAACCTGCTATTTTAATCAAGGCATTGAAAAAAAAACTAAAAATTAACAGAGATATGCCCCCATTTCGACTATAGGAGGCCATTTCAATCAAGGTATTGAAACCTACTATTTCAATAAAGGTATTGAACCTTGCTATTTCAATCAGGGTATTGAAAAAAAAACAATTTTAAATGTATTTAACAACATTCAATCGAGGTATTGAAAGCAAATCTAGGTTTAAACCAATTTGACAACACACTGTTTGTGGTAATAAGCCAAAATATTGATTTCATAATAAGAGAATATACCCCTTCATCATATACATATACAAAATGGAACTAAATTTGATATAGATTGGATCATTATATTATTTTTCATCTATCTCGATGTTTTCAGAGTGGAAAAATTGGAGGAATCAATTTGCAGGGTCATTTTAGTGATAGGTCCCAGTTTGGAGAATTGGGGTCCAGAACCTTCCATATCCATTTTGAGGAATTAAACGAAGGTTTTTGGAGTTTTGGTGCTTGAAACTTGTGCACACCCTTTTGACAATGTTCTATACTCTGAAACCTTTCCAATGGTGCAGACCGTGCATTAATCGGAGTTTGTATGTAAACATTATGCCTCCCACAAATTGACCTATCGTGTTGAAAACCATGGTACGAGAGGATTCCGCGTCGACCCCAATTACTCATACATATGGGGCTAGCTATGTGAGGAATTTCAAGAATATTCTAGAAGGTTCAAAACTCTACCACAATTTATGGTTGAGGAAATAAAATACCTACCCCTAGATGGCTATCAGGATATGTTAAATATCAGTCCACTAGGAGGAGAAGGGGTTCCATTCTTTGTAATTGTATTTTTTTCCTTAGCAGATCATAAGAACCGGGAGTGGGAAATTAAAAGAGGAGGTTAATTTTTTGTAGCATCCTAACAGGCCACATGTCCCATATAACTCCATAGAGAGTGTCTTCTCTTTTTTCACTTGCATTATTTCCATACCTTTGAAAAGAGAGCAATGCATCGTCACCTTCTAGATGGGTTTTCTCTCAGAAGGTTTTTCTAGAGAAAATATTTGTGTTATCTTGTGGATGGTGTGTGATTTGATTTCTTTGTTCTCCATTTTATGTATTTTATCTATTTCATTCATAAGAAAAAAATTAATAATTAAATATTCTGGAATCTAAAGGAATTTAACCTTCATAGTGTAGATTTCAATTTTATTTATCAATTATGTTGTGACAAATTGTTCCAATGGAATATCCACCATAGTTTATAGATCAAAATTGATCCCTCTAGGAACTCTAGAAATTCCACTGAACATGATTCCATACTATAATACTCCTAACTACTACTATTCTTCTCTCGTCTAATATAATAATCTGTTGAGAATTCATGATAATAATACTCTGCACACGGATTATAAAATTAATCCTCATAAAACATCCAATAATTATAGGGTATATGTAGACCAAATTAAACTAATCCTAAAATAACATGTCATAATAGACTTACTTGGAGACTGGGTAACGACATAAGAATTAAACCAATCCTAAAAGAACATGTGATAATAGACTTACTTGGAGACCATGTAACAACATAAGAAACACTCTACAAATTGAAAGTTCTAGTATTGCAGTTGTTCTTTGGATAATAACTGTTCAAATTATATGAAGCATTGGATTCCAACATGTTAGGATTGTAGCAAGGTGTGCTAGGATGAATTTGCTGGAAATTCACATCCCCTTCTTTGCATGCATAGTATAAATCCACCCAAAGATTATTGGAATCAATATTGGAATTATATTCAGTTGGAAATATGCATTCACTTCCTCACATGCATAGTATAAAGCCTCCTAGAGATTACTGTAATCGATATTGGAATTAGAAACACACCACATCTCAGATCCTCTAGTTGGGGTTGCCCCATTGTTGTGGTGATGCAAGTAAAAAGCAATCTAAGTAACTTGAGCAACATTTTGTTGTGGAAATGCATGTAAAAAGTAATCTAAGTAATCCGAGCAGAATTTGTAAAAGTAATTTAAATGGCATTTGAAGATCCATCCTCAGCATGGAAAGTCCTCAAATAAAGGGAAGTAGATGGCAACCATGAATAGTAAGAAAATGAAGAAACTTAAACCTAGTAAAAAACTTAAACGGAGTAAAAAACCTAAACCTAAAGTGTCCATTAATAACTGGATTGGTCATCATTATGCTAATCACGTGAATCACCCTTTTTGATGATGAACATACATATTTTTTCATGCAAGGAAGTGAATGGTTGAAATCCTATCCTTTCATGTATTGTGATGATGTAGAATATTCAGAGCATATGAAATTGTGTCCACAAAAAGGAAGAAATGAATATATAGTAATAGGCGAAATTGTCGAGGGAAGGAACACATCATCTCTAAAGAGTGGGAGGTGTAAATATTATTTTGTAAAAGTATTCTCCAAAAATATGTAATTTGGTCTATAATTTAATTTGTTTTTAACTCTTGAAATGAATAGTTTTGTAGACTTTATGAAGTGGATGTACGAATATTATTGATTTTTTGAGCAAGGAAAACCAAAAAGATCAGTTGACTTTTTCCTTGATATCAAATGATTTACGAAAATAATGGTGGACACTTTTGAAATTTATAGAAATGGTTCATTGACATGCTTGCATAAGAGCATCAATCAAGAGGACTTTATTCCAGATAAGATAAAACAATATGGCTCTAATTTTTTTGATGCCATTACATGAGATGGAAAAGTAGAATGTGACATTGTAGCAAATAAAATAATGGATGGATATGTTTGGTTGAGCACAACAATTGACCCTCATATCCATGAATAAAATTTATTACAATATTTTAATCAAGTAAAAGATGAAATAACTAGCATAGCTATTATTGGTGAATATTTAAATGTTTTAGGATGATTTCTATAATGTACAACTAGTCTCAAAAATTTTGTTCTTTAAATCTACAAAATTCAAACAAATCATTTCGCACAATTATGCGTTGCTATTTGCGAGGAAAATAAAATAAAATTTCCAAGGAAGAGAGAGGAAGAGGAAGAGGATCTTGAATTACCTAGACTAACTCAAATATATTGGATATATTTATTAGGTCAAAGGAAACTAGTGATATAGTGGAAATTGAGAACAACGAGTCATGCTTTGTTTGTCATTATAGTTATCCCTCTTCATCATGGAACACACTGACTATCATTAGCTCTCTCTAGCCTCTCTACTATGAAGTTGTTATTATTGATATGACTAACTATGTTTCTAAGTGGATAGACACTAATGTCCTTGAATTATTAATTTTTCATGGTTCAAATGTAGAAACTTGCACTAGCATTTTTTTAGTTGATGTTATCTATATAACACATATTGTTAATAAATCATTCTTCTCAATGATACAAAACGAATAAGATAAATGTATCAGACTACCCATCCATTAGTATTTATTGAAATTATCAAGATAAATTATATGTATGGTTACCTGATATACATTGTTGGAGAATTCCATTAAAAGGGCAGACTATCCATTCTCTTCATATGCTAAAGGATTGTGAAAATCCAAATCTACCACGTTTTTATATACCAACTCGTAAATATTTCAAAATAAGTTTGAGAGAACATATTTTTGTAGAAGAGAGCCTCCAACAATTCTAAAATCACATAGTTGATAGGCTTACCTCATTTGAAGGTACAATTATTTCATTATATGCTAGATGTAGATTTGTTCGTTCTATGACCAGATCTATAAGAATAAGACTAATTTTAGTGATGGAGATAGTGCATGAGGAATTATTCAAAACGTCTTACAAAGTGTTAAATAAATGATGCATATGTATTAATTAATCATACATAACAATGAAAAATGAAAAGATGAAATGTGATGTACTTATTGAATTTATTTTCTAAAAAAGCATGCAAAGAATGAACTGTGTTGATGAGTGATATTGAATGAATATTATGATTAATATTATTTGGTTTATGAATCATGATGATTTATGCCGATTGAAAATCGACATATATGTTTATGCAATATGATATGAGCATGAGTGATTTGATATATATCACAATAAAGAGCTAGAGATTATGAGTCCCTTATGAGATCACATACCTATGAATGAATTTTCATAAGGACTTGTATACATACAGGTCGAGGACATAAAATAACTTCCATGGAAAATTATACCAACTAACCTATACCTATGTGTACTACTTGAGGATAGAGATCCATGCAGATAAATGGAACTAGAAAACCTTATAAGTGTCAAAAGTTGTGTAGAGCCTCGAAGTAGTGTTATGTCTTTGGATACCTATTGTAAATAACCCATGTGATGAGTTATCATACCATACCAAGAGGTATATAAATATTAGTCTCAATAGAGGGAACCATGCCATGGTGAATGATATCATTTAAACACTAGGAGGGGGAAATTGAGGGCTACAAATGATGGAGAATTGAATGGATTATGTGAACACCAGGAGGGGGTAATCTAGGTTGTGAGTGAAGAGATATTAAATTAAGATGAATTGAATTTTGATTTTATGGATATAGGCTGTATTGATAAGGTTGTGGTTGCAACAACTAATGATGATACTACTCTTGATTGATTAATTTATAACTTTGTGTGTTTTAATTATTGCATGATAAAAAGCATTTAGGCTAGTGCTAATCAAGTGTTTGAAATTAATAATATTATGTGTTTGTATCTACAAATTCCCTTATCATTTTTTTAGATACCACTTTAGGATGAAATTTTCTGAAAGGGGAGTATATGTAAGATCCATTGTTTGTATTGTTTGTTTGATTTTTGTTGACTTTGTATGATTTGATAGTATTGTAGCTTAATCATTTTGCATTATGAAGAATAGTCTAGATCAATCTAGTGCAACTATTGTTGTCTAAATRTAGATGAGGTGAATAAGTAATTGACATTACTGGGACACATAATCATATAGGGTATCTTAAGATATAGGTATATAATTAGGATAGAAAAATATAAACAAAGAATGAATAAAGAAAACTTAAATAAGATAAACAACTATAATAATTCTAATGTAAAGTGATATAATATTGCATAAGATTACAAAAGGCTTTTATAACCATGATAATATAAAGTAATATAATATAGATGTGAATGTAATATAACATAATGACATTAAAAATAGATTAACTTGAATAAAACCTACATGAGGTGTTAAAATCATTCCATCTACTTGGCATGGAATAAAAATAATCAAGAATAAACTAAATAGTGAGGAGATAAATAATTACAAGGGAGAAATATATGTTTGACAACACATGTATTCCAACATAGGATGTAACATCCCCTGGTTGCCCAGGTTGGGGACACGCCACTACTTCCAACCAAACTGCTCTGTTCAAAACCTGATACCAATTTGTAACACCCCCAACCTTCTATTGGGAAATGCCACTTAAAACTAAATACAAAACAAAACTTCTCACTATGTTTTGATAACCAAACTGTCCATACCTAGGCATAGACCTGTTGGGATATGACAGACAGAGCTCTTTGTCGAACATCATACACATAAACTTAAACAACTAATATGTATTCTACTAATACATCGATTAAATGCAGAAATCACAGTAAACCATATGTGTAGCAAAACATGCCATTCCTATAAATATTAAAGACATGTACAAGATACACAACTGTTACACCTTATTTTTGTCACCCTAATGATTGTTAATGATGTAAACCTATATGTTGCTTTCAGAGGGGTCAGTGGCATGAATTCCTGAAGGAAGAAGGGAGAATAACTTTTCCTAAGAGAAGAATTTATATTTTCCTTTGTAAAATCCCTATTAAGGAGGATTTCTGCAGGTTGCACTATACATAGGGTGTGGAAATACTTGATTTACGTAGGTTGCACTATAGCTAGGTTGTGGAGTTTTCGCAGGATGCATTACAGCCAGGGTGTGGCAGCCTTCATACATGGGAAAAGCGAGCATTTTCTCGATCTTCTAGAAGGAGAAGATTCTATAGTGAGGTGGCTTCCGAACGGTTTGGATCTTACTCGCTTTCATGATTTAGTGGGATCATCCTAACCTCCTCACCTTATCCTCTTCAGCTTATAAAAGGAGAGGAGTTCTCATGGAGAAAGTTAGTTGTTTTGGATTGATATTGTTAGCTTGGTTAGAGTGGATTTGAGCTTTGCTTTGTCAAGATAGATTGTGAGTAGCTATCAGATCTATGATCTCAGAATCCTTGGAGCAAGACGTGTGTGGGAAGAAAGGAACTGTTGGAAAGAACCTGACGACATCAAGGCATCTGGTTGTATCTTTCTTCCACATTCTTTAATACATATATACTTTTCTTTCCTATATGAATATTATTTGTCCATATTGTATGGTTCCTTGATCACGTACATAGTTTCATATCAAATAGAATCTGTTATTCTTATCTTTGTTGGCTTGTGATTATTTGCAGATATTTCTCATAAAGCTCGTGACGAAGCTTGGATTGCATTGGTGAAGTCAGATCTTCAATATCTAAAAGGTATTTTCTAGATCCATTTCTCATTTGATAATTGAAATCTAAGGAAAGGGTAGTGTATTGTCTTGTTTTGTTCTAGTTTTGTAGTGAAGCTAGGGGGATTGATTTGTTTCCGCACTTAACAATTAGCCCGATAACAAAATTGGCAACTCCACTGGGGAACATATTGTTTTCCTAGTTTGTCTTTCTTTCTTTCTTTGATTACCTACGTTTTTTTTCTAAGTCACTGGGAGATCCAGGTGAACTCTTTGACTGTCTGAATTCACTGGAAAACCTTCTTATTTTTTAATTTTTTCCATTTTTTGGTTGATTTCCGCACCATGCTTTGAGGGATAGTGCAACGAATTATGATTTCTGCACCCTACCTATTTAGACCAGTGTGGAAACTCTACACCCCACCCATTTTTGGCCTGTGGCGATCAAGGATTTTCACACCGTGCTAGTCTTCCAGCCTGCGGAGATTGTGAACAAAATTGTTTTTTGGCGGTTTTCCCTACCCAGATCTGTGATGCAGTTCTGGGGTGATTTGTTGGGTTTGATTACAGTCTACTTGAAAAAATTTGAATCTGCTTTCAGCCATATTTGCCTTATTTTTGCTTTGTTTTCTTTTGAAATATTTGATCTCTCCCTTTGAGTGTCTTTCTGTTACAAAGCATTGTTTTTTATTTAGAATTGTTTGGTGAAAGAACTTCTTTTTCTTTTTTATGAATAACTCATGTTAAAAGAGAAACTGTGTTTGGGTTGTTATTGTTTTGAAGTGATTTGCTATTTCTTTTAGCTATCTTTGAAACAAAAATCTTAGTTATTTCTTTGCATTAGATTGTGGGCATCCTTGCATTTGAAGTAGAAAAATTGAATGATTTTTGGTCTTAAAAAAATTCCCCCTCATGGCCCGGGGGGGGGGGCATGAATCGTAGCATAACTTTCATCGAAATGAAAAGATTTCATCTTCATCTCTTTGCATAAGTTTTGAGAACGTCAAAACACCATATTGTCCATGCCATCTTCCTTCTGAGTAACAACAATCTTAAAAATAAAGCGCTTATAAAAATTGATTAGACATTTTTATAGTTTCTTGTAGAAAACCTACATTAGGCCTTTCAGACACATAAAGGTTATACGAAAAAGGAACCCCCTGGAGTTCCCTTTAATCTCTTTTCAAAATCTCTAAACATGAAAATATTGTCGAGCGATCTTGTTCTTTTCACGCTCGTTAAAGTATTAGAAAGCACATTCGTTGAGAAATAGTTTATCTCTTTTTTGGTCTCTTTAGACTAACTTACGAAAAAGGAAATGAGAGAGTTATCTTTAAGTGTTTTTCAGACTCTCTAAACATGAAAAACCCCTGAGTTTTCTTTCTTTGGACTCATAAGACAAACATCAAAAAGCCCATATGGGACCAAACCATTCCTTCCTAAGGTTCATTAAACATACTCTGAGGGACTCATCCGAAGGATGAGATTACAGTTCAAGCATATGTTATCCTCCTCAATCTTGTGTAAAAATAAAGAGGTACTCGCCAGAAGTGGGGTGGGGGGGGTGGGAATTGGGAAAGAAATGTAACTAAGCCTGTATTTTATAGAATATTCACTTTTGAACATGACAACCTTTCACTCGCTTTGTGTATAGGTTGGAAAATCCACTTATCTCTTGATCATACTCCTTTATAAGATTACAAATTGGTCTGTGATCCCTGTTGTTCAGTCTGTTTTTCCAAGATAGTTGTTGTGTCATCAATATGCTCAAAGAGAATTTCAACCTGGAAATCCTTCTATTGCATCATCCATTTCTGCAGTCCTTAAGCCTTCTATTACGTCGGCCATCCCTGATTCAGTCCTAAATCACTTGTTACTCTAATCTACCTCAAATCTTGTTACCTGTTTCATGTCATTGATGGGGGACACATTAAGGCCTTACTGTGACGAGTCTTTTCCTGTCGACTTCAACTCATTATCTAGGAATTAGACTTAGAAAATGATTGGTAACTTGGAAATTGCATGCCTCAATGGCAGGTTTCCTCGCTTTCGACGATGGGTTTTCATTATTGACCTCTGATTGGGAGATTTTGCCGAGTGTTCGACTTCATCTCATTAATTCACATTCGTTGGATTGTACTAAAGTAACTTGGCACTCATTGACATTAATGGTGATTTCCCTCGCAGTTGTTAATGGTATTCATTAATGACCAGTAATCAAGTGGTTTCTACCATGTTTGACTTCAACACATTTATTCACATAGCTAGATTCGTACTATAGAGTGGTGGAGATGAAGACCCTGGATCTTTTATGACAGATTCATGTTGCGTTGGAGTATATTTAGTGTATTGTTACATAGATCCACATTGTATGTCTCATGGATATGTTAAAATTTGATTCTTTAACAAATAGATCCATAGTTAATTTTTGGTGGCTATGTTCATATTTGAGTCATATTGGCATAGATCCACAGTGTATGTTTGGTGGCCATGACTTGTCTTACTTGACAAGGATCTTCGAATGTCATCATTTATGATTTGAGTCATTTATATTCTAAGTATGGGAATGCCTACCCCAGTGATGATATATTATTGTACTGTATTTCCTTGTTTGTTGGCAGGTTTCCGACCGACGTGTTCCTTGTTCCCTACACACACTCAACAAAGTATTTCAACTATCACTCTATTCTAACTTCATACTTTGGGGGGCTCTCTGTTACACATTATTTTTGTCACTCTTATGACCGTTTATGATGTAAACCTATATGTTGCCTTCAGAGGGGTCAGTGGCCTGAATTCCTGAAGGAAGAAGGGAGAAGAACTTTTCCTGAGAGAAGAAGTTGTATTTTCCTTTGTAAAAACCCTATTAAGGAGGATTTCCGCAGGTTGCACTATACACAGGATGCACAAATACTTGATTTCCAAAGTTTGCACTATATCTAGGTTGTGGAGTTTCCGTAGGCTGCATTACAACTAGGGTGCGAAGGCCTCCGTACGTGGGAAAAAAAAGACATTTTCTTGATGCTTCTAGAAGGAGAAGATTCTATAGTGAGGTGGCTTCTGAACGGTTTGGATCTTACTCTCTTTCATGATTTAGTGGGATCATCCTAACCTCCTTACCTTATCCTCTTCAGCTTATAAAAGGAGAGGAGCTCTCATGGAGAAAGTTAGTTGTTTTGGCTTGAGATTGTTAGCTTGGTTAGAGTGGCTTTGAGATTTTCTTTGTCAAGATAGATTGTGAGTAGATATAAGATCTATGATCTCAGGATACTTGGAGAAAGAAGTGTGTGGGAAGCAAGGAATTGTTGGAAGGAACCTGGCGACATCAAGGCATCTAGTTGTATCTTTCTTCCACATTCTTTAATACATATATACTTTTCTTTCCTATATGAATGTTATTTGTCCATATTGTATGATTCCTTGATCATGTACATAGTTTCATATTAAATAGAATCTGTTATTCTTGTCTTCGGTGGCTTGTGCTTTTTTGCATATATTTCTCATAAATGTCATGACGAAGCTTGGATTGCATTGGTGAAGTCAGATCTTCAATATTTAAAAGGTATTTTCTAGATCCATTTCTCATTTGATAATTGAAATCTAAGGAAAGGGTAGTGTATTGTCATGTTTTGTTCTAGTTTCGTAGTGAATCTAGGGGGATTGATTTGTGTGCGCACTTAACAATTATCCTGATAACAACATCATAGACATTAACATAGAAATGGTACTTATATTTTTATGAGAAGACCACCAACTACGTGTAGACCTTCCACGAACCTCCCAGCCTTAGGCCATGCTGCTCCAAGATATCAACAGTGGGTCACCCATGAGATGGGACTAATCTCCACCCAGGGTAAAGGGATTCCTGGGCTAGGCTGAGACTACAAAAATCTTCAAAATGCATCAGGAAGGATTCCCTCCAAGGAGCCTACTTACGCCCACCGCTCATAGACTCTCATTCCCCACATGCATGTCCCACCCTAGGAATATACACCTTCATTGTTCCACAATCCATCGGTTGCTCCACTTCCCTTACAGGGCTTCAATAATAGGCCAGATCAGGAATTCTCAGAGCTCTGTAGCTGTTGCTTGACTCCCTCCAGGAGAAATCACTTCCCCAATAATCTCTCTCACCTAGAGAGAGTTTCTCATAGGTCTGACAACCTTATTCTTCAATCCACAGGCCTAACAACCCACCTCTTCAAACCATGGGCCTGACAACCTGCTTCTTTTGTCCAACTCCTAAGTCAAACTAGTAACCACAATAGAAAAATTTGGTATGGTCTTTGGTAATAACAACAAGCCACATCATTCTAGAGAAAACATGGGTAGCAAGAACAAAATGGCTAGGGTGTGATCTAGCTAAGGCATTGCGTAGGCATGCTAGCTTCACATGTAAAATGGGTTAGCTTCAGGGGTTTGTAGGTATCGGAAGTTGCAGAGGTAAACATTGGAGGCCATGGCTTAGCTTGTGAGTGTGTGTGTGCATGGGAAGGATGGTAAGAATGGATAGCGAACCCCCACAATGACATATTTTCTCCCATAAAAATGCATGCTCCCAAGTTTACACATGGCTCTCTTGGGACCTCTTCGCTCTCCACTTGGAGTTTTTTTCCTTCCCTAAAGGAACTTAGAATAACAGGGGTTATTTCCCAAACTTTAGTATTTTAGGAAAATACATTATAATATTCCCTTGGCAATAATCCATCTAGCTTAGCCCTTTTTCCTATCCTCTCAGCCCCATCCATTTTCCTACCCAGTGGATCTTAGTCCCCCATAAGTCTTTCTTCGTGGTTGGCCTACACACAACGATGTAATTATATTAATGATGTGAGTATTTACATATACAAAACCAGGCTCCCTGGCCTTCAACATATAGGCGCTCTAGCCTAATAAACACATAAGCCTCCTAGATTATAAACACTTGGCTCACCAACCTATAAAAATCATTACAATTCAGCAAGGGCTCAGCCTTGGGCTATTACAGAGGACAACACCTTTAGTAACCACTCACACAAATAGATCAAATATCAACACACCAATGTTTTTACATGGTAAAACTACTATGGGGAAACATCCATGACCCCATCCAACATGACCACTTGAGGCAATTTATTAATGAAAAAGAAAAAATATTACAAAGAGTTTCTCACAATTGATCATCAGAAAATGAACCTCCATGCTCTTTAAATAGAGATCATGGTCCAATTGGGTGTTAAGCCGTGGATCAATGTAGCCATTAATATCAAGGAGAATATGAGTTTTATATCACTCTATGTTGGGAACATATTGTAACCGTCAGACTACAAATGCATACTAATGCATACTAAAGAAACACACTAAGAAACACACTTTAACTTAACAACACATTAGACCAAGTTGATCTTAACTAAATCCTAAGTGTCTAAATATCCTAACATCCCCCCTTAAGAGCAACTTGGGATATGATTGAAGGATTTACAAAGGAGACACAATAGGAAAAGGAAGGAGGTATTATATCATATCCCCCCTTAATGACAACGTCTTGAACTCCTAACATAGACTAAATTTTGGAAAACTTTACCTCAATAAGAAACTTTGTGAAAATGTCTACAAATTGATCTTCTATAGGGAAAACGAGGACTCCAATAACTTGATCATGGATGAGCTTTTTGATGAAGTGCATGTGTATCTCAATGTGTTTGTTGGGTTGATGTTGAATTGGATCTTTGGAGAGCTTGATGGAAATATAATTGCCGCACTAGAGAGTGGTCCGATGATGCTTTTGGAAACCAAACTCTGAAAGGATCTATAAAAGCAAGAAGGCTTCTTGAATTTCATTAACCATTGTCCGATACTCTGCTTATGTTGAAGAAAAATCAATAACTTGTTTTTTCTTACAATCTTAAATGTTAGGTCCCAAACCAAGGATAAAAACATAAACTATAGTATAATTTTGATTATCAAGGTTGTCGACCCAATCCAAATCAGTGAAACCAACTAACAAAGGATCCCCCCTTGAACTGTAATGTATCCCAAGAAAATTGTAACTTAGACATATTGAAGTGTCTTTTTAGTCGTTTTTCCATTGGCTTTCAAGGGGTGTTTGAATATACCAATAAACAAGAGAAACAACAAAGGAAATATAAGGATGAGTATGAGTCAAATATAAGAGGGTACCAACTAATTGACACTGCAAAGTGGCATCAACTTTGGGAGAAGTACAAGTGGCAACAAGTTTGACTCCAGACTGGAAGAGAGAAGGGGCTAGTTTAGAATCATCCATGTGAAATTGATGAAGAAGTTCACAAACATACTTATACTGGGAAAGAAAGATTCATTTCTTGGTTTGCAATACTTGGAGGCCAAGGAAATAATGAAAATATCCTAATTCTATCATTTCAAATTTCCTTTTAGGGCTAGTTTTCACATGGGTTAAAAGGTTAGGGTCACTACCAGTGAGGATAAGGTCATCAACATAAAGAACAAGGATTATGAATCTTTAATGCAAGGAAAATCATTGGGACTTAAAGTCATTAACGAATTTTCTAATTGATGAGCTCAAATAATATTGTGTTTACCAAACACGGCTTGAAGCTTTTCCCAAGCTTAATTTGGCTTCATAAGGGGCATCAATTCCTTGAAGGTGAAACCTTAAATCAGGAGAGATGAAAATTCTAATTAGTCCATGTGATTCATCACTCTTATTATCCCATTTGATTTTATTTTCATCATCAATGGGTTATAGTTATTTTCTCAAGGTAATCCAGTACAATCCTTTACTTCTCAGTACATCCTCCATATGGAATTTCCATGAGAAGTAGTTGGTACCAGTAAGAAAAAGATCATTGGGAGAATCCATATTAAAATATGTAGAGAATATGGATTTAAAGGCTGAAATTGATGGTCTAGATGGAAATCTCTCGAAAAAATAGGCCATTAAAAAAAAAACAACAATGAAAATGGACTTCGGATGTGAGATTTATGCCCTTTTGAAAACAAACATAAATGGTAATCAAAGAGCCATGTGGCAAGTAGAAGTTGGTCTATGTGATGATGTTTTTCCTTCACTATATTTCTTATAACCTCACTTTTACAAATAAGTATCTTATGAAGTGACCCACTTTTATAGATTAAGCAGGATTTACTTTTACAATGAAGTTACTTTGTAAATTAAATTTGCATGCAAAAATGAGTAACTAAAAACAATATTAAAACAACTTATAGTGATTCACTTTTATAAATTAAGTGAAATGCACTTTACAAACGATGCATGAGTGTTTTTAAAAATATAAAAAAAAAATACACTTGAACTCAAGACCTCTTACTTAATAAAAATACTTTCAACCAAGTGAACTAGTGCAAAACACATTATAATATTATAAAGGAGGATGAGGTTTTTGTTGTTGTTGAAGATGGCCTTGAAGTGCGTGATAAAAAACTCTTTTAATGTGTTCACAAAAGAAAAAAAAATCACTTATCAATAATAACAAGGGTTAGATATTGGTTAGATTACGTGGAAAATGTCAGTTTTCTCTCTGTTTATTCTTTGTTGAGATCACACAGAGTGCGTGGTAAAGAGCATATGCAGACATAAAAACACTTTCCTCTCTATTTAGAATTTGCAAATATCGCATAGAGCATAGGGAAATGAGTATACATGGACTAAAAAGAGTAGAAACCTGGAAAAAAAAAAAAAAGCCAAAATATTATCTCTGTAAAAATTTAAAATGGGCATATTCAAGCTTTATACCTCTGGATGTGACTGAAATGGTTGTATCTTGAGAAAATAGAAACCTTTTCGAGTTAAATGAAAAGCATTTCTAACTTAAATGAGCAGACTCGATGCAATGGAATACTCCTCTCAGCCAAAAAATGTATGGAAACATCAGAAACCAAATATGCAGCAACACGACTTCAAGATCTTGATCTCATACGAGAGAGGGTCTTAAACCTCGCTATGATTCCATGATCAAGAACATAAGTATTCCAAAATAGGATGAAAACCTTTAGTAACCACTCACTCAACCAGATCAAATATCAACACACTAACGTTTTTACATGGTAAAACCCATGCAAGGAAACATCCATGGCCCCAACCAATGTGGCCACTTGAGGCAATATATTAATGAAAAAAAAAAATATTACAGAGAGTTTCTCACAATCGGTAATCGAAAAATGACCCTCCATGATATTTAAATAGTGATCATGGACCAATCATGTGTTAATCCATGGAACAATGCAGTCGTTAAGATCAAGGAGAATATGAATCGTCAGATCACTCTATGTTAGGAACATATCATGACCGTTGAATTACAAATGAAAATTAATGCATACTAAAGAAACACACTTTAAATTAATAACACAATAGACCGAGTTGATATTAGCTAGCTTCTAAGTGTCTAAATATCCTAACAATATCTATTGGGGATTGTTTGTTTTTTAAGGGGGAATTTTCTCTTTATTTGCATAGTTGATTTGATTTCATTGATTAGTACTTTAAGATTCTACTTTTGTGTTAGAAAGGTAAGCAGGTTTACTCGGTGATTGTTGACCATTGAGGTTTGTATTCTATGTATGTGCATTGTTTTGTTGATTTGTGGATTGATTTGTTGAGAGGAGGAGAGTAGCCATGGTAGTAATAGGTAAATATTTTAATCGAGAAATCGATTGAAATAGAAGGTTGTCTTGTAAATTTTTAATGGAAGGAGGCTCAAGATCCCTTAGGATTCTTGGTTGAGGGTTTGGTTAGAAGGAGATTCTTCAATTCTCCACCAATTTCTTCTATCCGTAGAAGGTCACATAAGATATGGGGAAAATTTTAAAGATCCATGCTTATTTTAAAGTGTAGAAGCCTTGTCAAATCTTACTAATTCTTAATATGCCAATCATAAATGTTTGGAAATATTTTTAATACAATAATTCAAATTTTGAAGGATTTATATAGTTTCTAGAAAACTATGGTGGTTTTTAAAGTAAAATACTTTTATCCTATAGAACTTGGGAAAATCATTTTAGAAAAAAAATGGAAAATTTAGACCCTAAAATTTTCCTTGAGAAGATCTCATTTGTAACTGAGTTGAACCTTGGATTTGGAAATTGTCAAATAGGTAAGTCAAGTTGAGTTATTTTTACTAGTTTTATCTACTTTATTTAGTATCTAGAATTGTGATTTTTATAATGATTTCTACCATCGATTATTGACATTAAGATGAAAGAATGGAAAATACATTTTATCTATTAGCTATTGTAATTCTAATTGAAGAAATTGTAGATGCTTTGTATGTTTTATGCTATTGAAATTAAACTACAATAACATGCATAGTAACTATTTTATTTAGTAACTTGTTTATATCTTCAAAATTAAATGTTAGAAAACACTTGCAAGGAAATTGGAGTTAAATTAAAAATGTGAGTTTGACCCCATCATTCGGTTTTCCTAATATATTGAATGCATTGTATGACCTTGGTCCTTACATATAGAGGGAGAATGAAGAAGGTTCGATCTATCCTTATTCTAGATTAATATTCTCACCATGGGAGAGATTGAAGAACGGATAGAGGACCCTTCTTGTAGCTCAACAATTTCTTCTGGTGGGAGATCAAGAAAAAACAATCTTGGAGAAGGGTCAATGAATCCTTCCTATAGATTAATATTCTCATTGAGGAAAATCTTAGAAAAGGGTCCATCAACCCTTCTTCAAGATTACAATTATCGTTGAGATGAATCTTAGGGAAGGGTCGTATCATCCTTCATCTAGATTATTATTCATTTTGAGCAAGATCACTAAAAAAGGTCATCTACCCTTTCCCCTAGATTACTATTATCATTGAGTGATAGATTAAAGAAGGTTGAATGGATATTATTTAAGCGTATTATTATCTCCAAGAAGGGTAGGTCAATCCCTCCTCACTATTAGTATCTTTTGAGGGGGTGCATGAAGAAGTGTAAGAATGAACCTTCTTCAAGCCTAGTATTTTCTTTGAGAGAGAGCCTTGGAAATTGTCTTCTAACACATGTTCAAGATTGTAGTTTTCTCATCGAGTGAAATCCTGGAGAAGGGTTGAACAACCCTTCCTCTTGACTAAAATTTATTGAGGGAGGTTTGACCAACCCTTCCAATACATTAATATTTTTCCAAGGAGGATCTTTAGGAATGGTAGGTTGACCCTTATTCAATCCTAAGATTAGCATGATTTTACTTTCATTGAGCTAATTCAATTGGAATAATAAGTTTTCAACGATATGTTTTTTCACTAATTTGTTTTACATGAGATGCTATGTTTATCTTGGAAATGTTTTTATATCAATTTTTTTCATTTAAAAAATATTTGTTTAGTTAACTATATGTAGAAAATGTCAATGCTTGTCACCCTCAACCAATTCAATGAGATTCCATTTCTTTAAGTAATAGCAGACCACAACATTGAGGAATTCACATATCAATGGTATGTTGCATTAGACAAACCACCAAATTACCATACAAATTTATATATTTATTAGGTGGATGGAAGAAATATTTCCTCTATTGGCATGATCATGTNTATTATTATCTCCAAGAAGGGTAGGTCAATCCCTCCTCACTATTAGTATCTTTTGAGGGGGTGCATGAAGAAGTGTAAGAATGAACCTTCTTCAAGCCTAGTATTTTCTTTGAGAGAGAGCCTTGGAAATTGTCTTCTAACACATGTTCAAGATTGTAGTTTTCTCATCGAGTGAAATCCTGGAGAAGGGTTGAACAACCCTTCCTCTTGACTAAAATTTATTGAGGGAGGTTTGACCAACCCTTCCAATACATTAATATTTTTCCAAGGAGGATCTTTAGGAATGGTAGGTTGACCCTTATTCAATCCTAAGATTAGCATGATTTTACTTTCATTGAGCTAATTCAATTGGAATAATAAGTTTTCAACGATATGTTTTTTCACTAATTTGTTTTACATGAGATGCTATGTTTATCTTGGAAATGTTTTTATATCAATTTTTTTCATTTAAAAAATATTTGTTTAGTTAACTATATGTAGAAAATGTCAATGCTTGTCACCCTCAACCAATTCAATGAGATTCCATTTCTTTAAGTAATAGCAGACCACAACATTGAGGAATTCACATATCAATGGTATGTTGCATTAGACAAACCACCAAATTACCATACAAATTTATATATTTATTAGGTGGATGGAAGAAATATTTCCTCTATTGGCATGATCATGTCTATAGATGTGATCAATGAAAACATTACATGTCCAAATTGAGGTAGTTTAGGAAATTAGTTTTTTTCTACTACATTATGAGTTTCCTATTAGTAAATATCATTAATATCTAATTAAAATTGACCTCGATAAAGATGAGATATATTGTTCAAAACAAGGTTTAGTTTTTACCATCATATTGAATATCAAATCAATTTGGAATAAATAAAGCAAGTGATTTCAAAAAAATTGTTGTAATAGTTTTAATAAATAGGTTTGTGGTAAAAACAATGTCTTATAGGTTATATATTATGAATATGACAATTAAGCTCACTAATACTCATCATGAAAATAATCTAATATTTCATAGGATAGTTTGTATTAAAATATTAAAAAGAAATATTAATAAGTTTGTTTTCAAGCTCTTAATAACAAGTCCTACAAATGTAATGATGCAAAAGGCCACTAAAATCTATGAGAAATTAGAAAGTAATAACAAAAGACAAGTTAAATATTTTTTATTTAATGAAAAACTTTTCTCTGATGATATTAATATATGTGTTCTAGCACTTATCCATTTAATTTAATATTTTATAGGATAGTTTGTATTAAAAGATTAAAAATAAATATTAATAAGTTTGTTTTCAAGTACTTAATAACAAGTCCTACAAATATGATGATGCAAAAGGCCACTAAAAGCTATGAGAAATTAGAAAGTAATAACAAAAGACAAGTCAAATATTTTTTATTTAATGAAAAAGTTTTTTCTCGATGATATTAATAATTTCAAAAATTGAATAAGAAAAATGTTTTTATTTAATGAAAAAGTTTTTTTTTTTATGATATTAATATATGTGTTTTATCATTTGTCTATTTATAATTTCAAAAATTGAATAAGAAAAATGTAACGAAATTGATTTTGTTGTTTATCACAAACTTAACAATAATAATAAGAATCTATTTATAATTTCAAAAATTAAATAAAAAAATGTAACGAAATTGGTTTTGTTGTTTATCACAAACTTAACAACAATAATAAGAATCCATTTATAATTTCAAAAATTGAATAAAAAAATGTAACGAAATTGATTTTGTTGTTTATCACAAACTTAACAACAATAATAAGAGAGACTATTCTAATGCTTTTCAACAAAGTGACAAATCTACTTATTACAATGCTTCAAACAACAACAATGTCATAGGACATTGTTACTAAAATATAAATAAAACAATTCTAATATGAATTTGCTAACACTTTAAACAACAATAATAAGAGAGACTATTCTAATGCTTTTCAACAAAGTGACAAATCTACTTATTACAATGCTTCAAACAACAACAATGTCATAGGGCATTGTTACTAAAAATATAAATAAAACAATTCTAATATGAATTTGCTAACACTTTAAAGCTCATCTCTTGACACAATAGTGTCATAGGCCATTGTTACTAAAATATACAAACAAAACATTTCTAATATGAATCTGCTAACACTTTATTCATAGATCAAGTCACGAAAGAAAGGGAGAAATGAATAGGCCAAGTTGCTCACGGAAGGCACACATCAACTCAAAAGAGTAGGAGGTATAAATAGTATTTTGTATAACTATTCTCCATAATGATGTTATTTGGTGTATAATTTAAATTTGTTTTTAATTCTTCAACTTATTCTAAATAAAACTCTAACTTTTTTATACCATTCCATGACATAGACAAGGACAAAGTAGATTGTGACATTGTAACAAAGAAAATAATGGATAAATATATTTAGTTGAGTATAAGATTTAATTCTTATATTCATGTTTTGTTAGTAACATGCTTCATCGATTGTCATATGATAATCAGATGTGAAGAAGTTTTTATAGATTTTGATTTTTTTAATTAAATATATTTTTATCGTTTAAACGTTTTATTTTTTGGTTGTTTTTAGGTAATTTTTTTTATTTGATTTTATCCTGATGAATAGTTGGAATCCGAGTGTCTCGAAAAAAAAATTGTATGCTAAATCCATTTATACATTCAAAAATAAAAAATGTAATTTAAACAACAGAGAAAAGAAAAAAAAGAAAAAAAAAAAGAAGATTTTATCTAAATTTACATCACCAGATTTAGACAAAAAAACCTAAAAAATAAAACGTTTAACCAACACTTATATATATATAAGCCAAGCCTCTACAATGAGTGCCCTACCTCTCCTCTCCATGTTGTTATGACATTTCCAATAGTAATTGATGATGGGTAAGTGTGCCCTACCTCTCCTCTCCTCTCCTCTCCATGTTGTTATGCCATTTTCCAATAGCCAAGCCTCTACAATGAGTGCCCTACCTCTCCTCTCCATGTTGTTATGACATTTTCCAATAGTAATTGATGGTGGGTAAGTGTGCCCTTCCTCTCCTCTCCATGTTGTTATGCCATTTTCCAATAGTAATGAATGGTGGGTAAATGTTAATCGTCTAGTAAAATGTGACTTGCACAGCACGTTATCGTCAATTACTGGGCAATGAAGCATCCTTCTCTCTAGTGGCAAATACGACTTATTTGGCTCTAGAGTGCATGTGTGGAATACATTACCCATTAGTTTAATGCACTTTCGATCTTTCCACCAATTTCAGATGTTAACGTATGACACGTGAAGTCAATTTTAAAGGTATAAGAACATACTATAAATTCGTAACGATGTCACATTTAATGATGGTGTGGCATGCAACAATGTTTTAGAATATTCTTTCAAATATGGCAATGAGGCCTTTGGAATATTCTTGTCAAACGGCTGTATCTGCACTTTTTCTATAACTATTCGAAACAGAGAGGGCTGTAATGAAAAGGAAGTATTTGTATGTGAGTATTTGAGAGGCCAAACGACTTCCATTTTTAAAGTTCGTTTGTGTGTATGTGAGTATTTGTATATATTGAATATAATTGTTGTATATGTATGTGGATGTTATAGTCGTTGTATAAAGTAAATTATAATTATAATGTATTATTTTTAATAATATTAAGAATAAATTAATATGTAATATATTAATAAATACAATATATAAAGTTAATTTATATAGATATATCATATTGTATGGTATGTCTATTAAACAACAGATGCAGAATCAAACTGAATATGTGAGCAGAGTTTACTTGATTAATTATTGAAGTTAATCAATTACATATATATAGCACAAAGGTGCTCACAACAACCTTGAACTGACCTTCTACAAAGGTGGATCTAAAACCACAAGCAAACTCTAAATTTGAAAGGCACACAACAACTCACAACAACTTAGTTGCGTAGATACTAATTTCTACATTATTCCAACACTCCCTCTTAATGGAGAAATGGATTTTCTACCACACCTGGCAACTCTCTGCAAATTTCAAATTTTGCCTTTCCAAGAGGCTTAGTGAAAATATCAACCATATTTGCATCTATGTTACAATAGATTAAGTCAATCTCTTTTGACTGTATCTTTTCTTGGACAAAATGATGCTGGATTTCAATATGCTTAGTTCTGGCATGATACATAGGGTTATTAGCAAGTTTGATTGAACTTTGATTATCACAATTGATAATTGTGGGTGCCTTTTGTTCTTCTCCCATGTCTTCAAGAATTCTCCTCATCCAGACAACTTCACATGTAGTATTGCACAAGGCTTTGTACTCGGCTTCAGTTGTAGACAAAGAAACAGTTGGATGTTTCTTACTGCTCCATGATACAACCCCTGAACCAATTCTAAAGGCATAACCTGTGGTTGACTTTCTGTCACTAAGATTTCCAGCCCAGTCAGAATTAGAATAACCTGTCAACTCAACATCAATCTCATCAGTATATTTAATACCAAAATCAATAGTTCCTTTCAAATAATGAAGGACTCTTTTTGCTGCTTTCCAGTGACTCTCATGAGGCTTAGCCATGAATTGACTAAGGATGTTGACTGGGTAGGCAATATATGGCCTGGTTGTGGTGAGATAATTCAGACTTCCCACCAGTTGTCGATACAAAGGTCCATCCACTTCCTTGGTTTCATCATCACTACAGAGCATAACATTCTGTTCTAATGGAGTAGACATCACCTTGCATTCATTCATATCAAATCTCTTAAGCAATTCCCTGGTATATTTTCTTTGTGTAACGAGTGTCACACCATCTTCTTTCCATACTTCAAGACCCAGACAATAATGTAGTTCTCCTAGATCCTTCATTTCAAAAACTTGTGATAACTGATTTTTTATTTCATCAATTAGCTTAGAATCATTTCCTTTCATGATTAGATCATCAACATAGAGAGAAATCAAAGAAATATGTTCTTTTTCATCTTTCTTGATATAGAGATTTGGATCATTCTTACTCTTCACAAATCCTTTTTGCAGAAAGAAATTGTCTATCTTTTCATACCATGACCTGGGTGCCTGTTTTAATCCATATAGAGCCTTTTTCAATTTGCAGACCAAATGTTCATGTCTCTGTTTAACAAATCCTTCAGGTTGTACAAGATATACTTCCTCCTTTAATTCTCCATTCAAAAAAGAAAACTTAACATCTAACTGATGTAGGTTCCATTTATGTTTTGTAGCTAATGCAATCATCAATCTAATGGTGTTTAACTTAGCTACAGGTGCAAAAGTATCTACATAATCAATTCCCTCTTTTTGTGAATACCCTTTTGCAACCAATCTTGCTTTATATTTATCTATACTACCATCAGCATTAAATTTGGACTTAAACAACCATTTGCATCCAATTGGAACTTTGTTTTCAGGCAACTTTGTTAATTCCCATGTTTCATTCTTCATTATTGAATCATATTCTTCTTTCATTGCATCCTTCCAAACTTTATGTTCTTTAGCTTGTTTATAATTTGCAGGTTCTATAGTGTTCATTACTTGAGTCATCAAAGCATAATCTTTGTACCTGATATGTGTATGAATCTGAGGAGATGTCCTCCTTGGAGTCTTGGTACTAGCATCTCTTCTTCTACTTTGAGGTGTAGTTCTTTCAACCTTTTCTTGATCCTGATCCTGTACCTGTTCTTGTTCCTTCTCTTGATCCTCTTTCTGTACATGTATTACATCTGCATCTTCTACAATATAGTCATGAGGAATGTTCCATTCACTATGACTATCTACTTTATGACCTGTATCTTCATGGAATAATACATCTCTGCTTGGAAATACTTTATGCATGTTAGGATCAAACATCTTATATTCTTTATGCTCATCATAGTAACCAAGAAAAATACACTTGATGGATTTTGCATCAAGCTTTCTCCTACCTCTTTGGGAATGTGAGCAAAAGATTTACTTCCAAATATTCTCAGATGATTCACAACAAGCTGATAACCATAAAAAGCTTCAAATGGAGTTTTATGATCTAAGATTTTAGTAGGACTTCTCTTTTTCAGATAAACAACAGTTCTAATAGCTTCAGCCCAAAAACCATTAGTGAGATTTTTACCTTGAAGCATACTTCATGCACATTCAACCAAGGTTTTGTTTTTCCTTTCTGCCACTCCATTTTGTTGAGGACTGTGCGGTACCGTGAACTGTTGTAGAATTCCATTTTCTTTGTAGTATTTGACGAAAGCTCTAGATATGTACTCTCCCCCTTCATCTGATCTGAGAATTTTGATGTACCTGCCAGTTTGCTTTTCAACCAAATTTTTAAACTCCTTAAAGTATTCAAAAACATCACTTTTCTTTCTCATGAAATACACCCATGTGTATTTAGTGCAATCATCAATGAAAATAAGAAAATAATATGCTCCTCCAATAGACCTTGTCTGCATGGGACCACAGACATATGTGTGCACAAGTTCAAGTATATCCCTCTTTCTTCTATCTATGTGAGAAGGAAACTCTTCTCTGTGTTGCTTTCCCAAAACACACCCATCACATGCACTATGTTCATTCTTTAATAGTGGAAGTCCTTCTACCATGCCTTGTTTATAAAGAAGCAAAAAAACAATATAGTTTAGATGTCCATACCTTTGATGCCACAATACCTCTGTTGGCATCATTGTTGAAGCCAAAGCTTGATGTCCTTTCATCGTCACATCGAGCTTGTATAGCCCTCCAACTCTGACTCTTGTAGAAACCATTTTATAATGGTCTTTTACATCCTTCACAAGACAATGTGATTTTACAAAATCTACCTTCATGTTTTGATCTGTTATGGTGGAAACAGAAATTAATTTTTTCTTTATAACAGGCACATGCATCACATTTTGTATTTGCTTAACACTACCATTTGGTAATGTAACAGAGATATCCCCATAACCTTTGATTTCATGTGACCGTTCATCACCAAGGTAAATGTTAGCACCATCATTAGTCTCACAATAACTGTCAAACCAGTTTCTATTACAAGACATGTGGATCGATGCACCAAAATCTACATACCATGCATGCACATCATCTGTCTCAGCTGACAAAGTAGCATCTAATATGAATAATTTGTGGAATTCATCATTACCATTATCACTCCTTTCAATAAAATTACTATTATGCCTCGGATTTCTATATTTGTTCTCATGTTTATGCTTATACCAACAATCCTTAGCATGATGTCCGGCCTTTCCACAATTATAACATGAATCACTCTTTCTTTGATTTGTATGAGACCGAGGAGATGTCATACCTTTATGTTCTTTTGCATATTGAGGTTTGCCTCCTTTGTTGTGTTCCCAAGGCTTTCCTTTACTCTTTGCCATCAATGCCAAATCTGAATGTGGAGGCTTTCCGGTGAGATGGCTTCTACGTTCCTCCTCTTGTAGAAAAATACCTGCAAGTTCTTCAAATGTCGAAGCATTCTCTCGAGCTGCAATACCTGTTACGAACATTTGGTAGTCTTCTAGAATGCCATTTAACGTGACAATTACTAGATCAATGGGTGATACCTTTTCTCCTATGTCACCCAGTTTATCTTTTAAATCTTTGATTCTTGAAATGAAATTAGTAACATTTTCATTTTCCTCCATTTTGATTGAGAGCAATTTTCTTTTTAAAAACAAAACTTGGTTTGTATTAGCAGTTTGGTACAAACCTTTCAAGATGTCCCACGTCTCCTTAGAGGTTTTGCAATCTATTATATGTGGAATGATATTGTCTTTTACATACATTCTGAGAAAAACTTTGGCTTTGTTTTTTCTCTTCTCCCAATCTTGGGCATCAATAGCAGGCTTTGCCTCATCTCCCGAGACAATAGGCCAAACCCCAGATGCTTTCAACACTGTTTGTATTTTAAATTTCCAATTTACATAATTGGATCCATCTAATTTATTTGATTCATTTATGTATGAATCAATTAAAGAATTTCCCATTTTGTAATACACAGAAACAATAACCAAAATACTTCAATCACCTGAATCATTTGGCTTGACAATGCAGCGATCACTATCCAATTCACCCGCAACAGGTCTTTACTGAAATTCGGGATCTGTGTCTGCATTCTCCTCATGCACAACAACTCTCTCCCTCGGCTGATCCCACAACGCTAAGGATCTTACCACGGCTCAATGACCTCACGTCTGCACAACAAATCAATCTGAATATCTTCAACAATCGGAGCACTTGACAGCTCCCTCAACGACTTCCCTTTTCCACATATGCAACAAATGACAGAACTCTCCTTCACGGCATGGACAACAACGCTTTCACACTTCTGCAATGCAGCAATACTCTGCATCTCTTCTGCAGTGATATGCACTCTCCAACAATGCTCTTTCTTACTGTTAAGAATCGGGCATCTCCCCCGAGCTATGATACCATATTAAACAACAGATGCAGAACCAAATTGAATACGTGAGCATAGCTCACTTGATTAATTATTGAAGCCAATCAATTACACTTATATAGCACAAAGGTGCTCACAATAACCTTGAACTGACCTCCTAGAAAGGTGGATCTGAAACCACCAACAAACCCTAAATCTGAAATGCACACAACAACTCACAACAACTTAGTTGCATAGATACTAATTTCTGCATTATTCCAACAATGCCCCACATATAAGTTATTGTATATATGATAGTTCAATAATATAGTTATATTATATATTATATTTGTTAGATTTTCTTTGTTAATGCAATATTATATAATTTTATGGAAAAAGTTTGCTCGAGAAGGCTACAATATGCATATCATACATATAATTGAGATTTGAGAGGCTTTCCATCATTTTGTTAATAATCATNTAAATAAAAAGTAGAACCTTTGTATTAATCTATCAAAATAAACATACATCTGGCAAGCATGAGCCAGCTGTCCTTCCAACAGAGGAAACCGGGACAACTGGCCTGTCCCCTGTAGTAGCAAAAATTAGACGTAAGATTACGCCACCCTGCCCGAGGGAAACCAGGGGTTTTGTTCACAGAGTGCAACCACACAAGAGAGACTAAACTGTAACAAGTTAAGCTAGAAGTTGTATGAGCCATAGCTCTAAAACATAGCAAAAGATAAAACATGAGAAGCAGGAGGAACCAGAACCTAGTCCGTCGAGGTGCCGCCATTGCCAGGAAAAGCGAAGGGATGCGCACAGGTAGGACATTGACGACGTGGGGAAGCTTTGGAATATGTCATGTACAACATGTCCAGATGCTGGCTGATGCCCCCAGTTCGGAACGCCTGATCATCCAATAAGCTGCGAAGATCGAAAATCAGTTGGAGGTGGTTAGGATGCAGCATCGACGGCGGGGGTGGCTCCGCTTCCTCATGTTGCAACTCTGGTGCCCTTGAGTTGCATTCCGGCGGTTGTCCATGCTCGTGCTCCCTTATGTTGAGATCTGGTGGCTCTTCTTCTACTACACAGACCGCATAAAAATCGCTAGGAGTGGTGGCAGGCTGTGGAAGATTGGCTTGGTTGAAAGTAATTGACGGAGTTTCGAAACGCGACTGAGGAGCTACAGGCCTCCTTCCCTCGGGGGAGTCCTCAGGGAACGCAGTAGCTAGGCCCTCTTCCTCATGAATAGCAGGCGCAATGGTGGCACCTCCTCTGCGGTGTTTCTTGGCCACTTGAAAGGCCCGCACAAATCTCTGGTGTCGTTGTCTGCAAGTTTCTGGTGCACGCCAGTCGGTGCCTCGACGAGGCCGGCCCCTAATTCGTGGCATGATGACCAGGAGGGTTGGACTGCTGGCTCTATTATGCTGTGCTAGCTGGGGCAAAGTCGCGAGCAGGGTGGGAGGTCTGTTGCCTTGGTAATTACAATGAACAATGCCCGCGACTGTGATATACAATAACGCCATTAACGCCATGAATCGAGTGCACTGTCCGTCCGTTCTCCTTTCACGCGCAAGGAGCTCCATCAACACTTAGTGTATTACGGAGGTAGGGGCTCGATTTAACTGCGCACAGCCGGGAGTGTGGCCAGTATTAATGGCTTGCTCTGTTGGCACCTCCACGTGCCCAGGCTGCGCCTCCATGTGGCTTGGTTGATCGCATAACACCCCATCCGGGGGCTACTTTATATATATATATATATAACTAGCAAACAACAATGATAATCTTCATTCTGTACACATTCATTTTGTTTCATAAGTTATATAGATTCGGGGTTTATAGATGGTTATGCAAGTCTCAATTTGGCTTTCATTCCTCCTTTTAAACCTTAAAGGAAACATTTCATGGTGTTCTTACACTCTTATGTCATTTCAAAGAAAAAATTGAAACTTTCTTCATTTAATCAAGCACTTAGTTTATAAGAAATTCAAATTAATAGTTCTAAGCTTACTCAAGCTCACTACAACAATGCATACGATCCCTCTCTCTCTCTCTCTCTCTCTCTCTCTCTATATATATATATATATATATTATTTCTATATGTCATAATTATATGTAGATAAGTTCTTTTCAAATGAACATCATGATCAATGTTTATAAACAATATATCATTTGGTAAAGAAAATGTGTAAATCATCTCCATGTTTATGCGCATTCACATCTTATACAAAATATATATAATTAGTTGGCATAACTCAATGCTTCACAACAAAAATAAAAATTGAACATATCTTCTCACTAAAGAATATGGAATAAAAAATTGAATTGACTCTACTTCTCCAAAAATTGATAGTGTTAGACATTTACTATATTTCACTTACAACAACAATTCTGACAAAACTATTTGACACAAATATTGTCACGATAATGTCATTGGTTAATCTTTAAGATTCAATCAAACTATTTTAATCTTTAAGATTCAATCAAACTATTTTTTTAAGTGTCGTTTTATTTTTTAGGATTTAACAATGTTAATTTTTTTTTAATTGGATTGTTTTAGAAAAACTTCCCTCAATTATGAAACCAATTTTATTTTACCAAATCACTTATTTTCATAAAAGCATCTTATTTAATTGTTAATGACCTCATGATGGCCTCTCTAAAGAACACAATCCTCATGATGGCCTCTCTAAAAAAGATATGGCTAAGGCGTGTTAAATATATTAATACTTATTCTCATCAATGATATCTTATAGTATGAGAAATAAAACAATTAATAATAATATAGAGTATAAAAAGGATATTTGATGGAAAAAAATTATAATATAATATTATTGATATTAATGTGCTTCGACAAATGTCTAATAAATAATATTCTTAAAAGTCTATAAAGAGTGAGTAAATAGTATGATGGGACATTTGAAATGAAGTGAGCGACATAGTTATATAACAGTAGATCATATTGGAGAATTATTATGATGTAATATTGATTCTTGAGAGAGAATTGTTATGATGTAGATTTGATTCATGAAAAGACTCTTTTTGTAAACCTACTTGTTGGAGATTAATGCAAGTTTGATTTCATTGATCTTGTGTCTCTTAGAAGTTAGCATCTGTTGATCTAAAAGATTCCATGTTGGCATCGACAAGGGCCACCGATCTAGCTTGGTAAGCTCATTGTAAATTGTTAGTGTAGATTTTGATTTCATGAACCTGTTATTTTGATTTCATGTTATTTTGTTTGATTTCACTATTCAAATTTGTTGCAAAGTGTGGTAATGCAAGAATAGTGGGATCTCCATATTTCACCATACATGATATTTAATGTAGCATCCCACTACACTTAGATTTCTTTTCCAAAATTGATTAGGTTACACCTTGCTAACACATGCACAATCAAGACCTCCATCTCTCACCCTACGTGCACCTATAATGGAATGTTGTGAATGCGCAAAGTGTTAATTGTTGTTAGTTTAGTTTCTCCAGGAGATAGAATCAAAGTTCATCTATTCCTTTCATGATCCATCAATGAACATCTCCATCACTTGAGCAAGAGATTTTGCTTGTTTATGAATTTTTCTTTCCAACTTTTGAATTATGTGAAGATTGTTATTTTTAAAAGTGTGTTGGTTTCTAAATGGTTTTCTTATCTAAGCTATACTAAACATACATAGGAACCTATCTTTTATCGGCACATATAGTGCATCAAATCTACTGATTACGAATCCCTATTGATAATTTATGTTTGGTAATATATTATGCATATAATTGCACCAATAGTCCAATTGTGGGTTTGGTAATTACCTTGTCCACTCTGTCACCTTTGTGTTACCTCCTTCTTACCCTCACACACTCCCATGCACTTACCTACCTCCTCCATCCATCCTCACCTGTGTATTGGTCTCGGGAAGGGGGGACCGAACTGCAACAGAATTAGCCACGGGATAGTTGGATGTAGTGGTCGCTGGTATGATCTAGTCGTGCCTTGAGGCCTGCATGTCTGATATGCAGTGGCTTGTGTCCATCATGGCTCACAGTTGTGAGTCCTGAGAGTTCCAACATTGAGATTCTAGACCAGTTGCGCTGGAGGCCCGAATAAGGAGAAGGACTACATGAGGGACTATGTGGCAGAGAAAGGTGGAGGTGCATTCTCTCGGGTGGTGAAAGATGGGTAGAAGAGAGCTAGGTAATTGTATTGTTGTGAGTGTTGGGAAGCCTGTGAGAGCTTGAGAGATGACTGGCTTGGGAAGCCAAGTTCACTCTGGAACTATCCTTGTGGATTCATAGCCCTGGCTCGGGGGTGACATTGTTGTTGAGATTTGGAGAAGTAGTATCTACGGTTGGGTGGAACGTCCTTGGTCTGCAACCAGTTGGTGTCATATTTCATAAAGACAAGTTCTCTCAGTTGTGATATTATTATTTGTGTATGAATGTTTTTCCGTTGTATATTTAATTATCATTAATTGAATCTTTAGAACATGCATGTTTGCTAGATATTACTGTGCATGTCGTTAATTCTCTTATCTTATGCATATTTGATAAATAAAGAAGGTAACGGTATGAGAAAGAAGTCCAATGGTGGGCTTGCAGGTGGCATACCCCAGCCTGTGGATGGTGGGGTATGTTACACAATTGTTGGAATATTCACCAATACTAAGAAGGAGGGGTGAATCAATATTGAGATATTTTTACCATTTTTAACCATAACATGTAAACATAAAGTTATCAA
>SNQJ01S0004627.1:363225-404006 GCA_010110895.2 Picea sitchensis | reverse complement strand
TGTACTCTTTCTAATGAAATTTGTCTCACATAATTTGGATCCTCTATGAACAAGTTATGACTTTTTTACCTAGAACACTTGTTTGAGACTAGTTATAGGACTAGTCAAAAACCATATCTTTCACAGAGTGTATTTCCAAAATTAAAATGACCTAGAAGCATACATTCATACCACATGTACCTTAATGTGTCTTCTCAATAGCCTCCAAGTTTCAATATCTGAATCATTCTAGAAAAAACATTATAGTGAAAATGGTAAGATGACCTTTAAAAAACATACCCTAGAACACATCATCATAAAACTTCATCTTCCCTTGGAATTTCTCCCTTCTTCACTTCATCTTCCCTCTAAAATTATCTTCCAAGATTGTGATAAGAGATCGCAATATTGAATGATGAAAATGAGAGGTTCTTAATGTGTATTTTTACTTTTCCAGGTACATCCTTTACTTGACTTTAGGGATGACTTGTAACTTCTTATCCTTAGATCCAAGGCTTCTTCACTTTCTTTCAGGGCTTCATCTTTAAGAACGCATATCTCCTCAACCATGAGGAAACACATGGAGTTCCACCTACCGTTGGAAACAAATCGAAAAGGAATATAAATCAATGGAGGTTTTACATGAATTTGCAGTGTCCTTCATATGCTTTGTCTTTAGTCAACTTCGAGCTTCATGACCACACTTTTGGGGCTTCCTAACCATATTTTTAGCGCTTCTTTGACCATACATTGTAACTTATTTTCTTAACAACTATGAATTCTATTAGGCTTCTTCAAAGCATCTTCACATGAGGGCCATGCTTAGAGTTACACCATAAGGGGACCACTTTGGAGACTTCTTCAAATACACCCATCACTTCTAGAGACTTCTAGACTTCTTCTAGGGTTCACCTCAATGAAAACCAATTTTCCAACAGAGTGACCGACAATTGTTGACATAATGGCCCATGGATTTGCATAATTCGTAGAATGGAGTATGATGTGTCTTATGGTACTCCAAATTTGGAAAGTAGGGTGGTAAATGGCCCCATTGTCTGCAAATATTGCACCATTTTGTCTAAGGTCCAGTTTGAAATGGACTTGGCTCTCCCATTGACACATGGTTTCCAAGTACACAACACTCATCCCTGTGATTCCCCTCAGATCAACATGTGGTGCATCATACGTGCTCGTGCATGAATTTTTTATTTTCCATATCTTGCAACTGCATCATCAGATTAGTCAATTGTGGTTGTACTTGTGCTAATCCTATTGAGGTATCTTCCCCTCCTGGTGTAGCCTCCAAGTGCATTGCAATATCCATGGCCTCTTCTTGATTCATCACCTTTTTTTGGGTGAGTGGGACTTGTATATGGGGGAGTAACCCCACAATGAACCATTATTTATGTTATACATATTAGATTTCGAATTTCAACCTATGCAATAAAATATTGAATCGTTGGTCATAGTCCCAAATGGTTTCTCCTTATTGTTGCTTAATCTCCTTGACTTTTGTAATACACTGAAACTCTGACTTAGATTTATGGAACTCCTTAAGCTGGTATCACTTGATATTTGTCAGGGACCTCGCTTGTCCCATCGATGTATTGGCCTTGTATATCGTGTACCACATCAATTCTCTGTCCCTGAATGTGGTCTCCAACTATGCAATATTTGTTGCTTCTTTTGTGATCCTCTTCACAGACCATATTAATTTTCATGTGAATAATTTTTTTTCTGCATCATCCTTACCCATTCCATGGAACATTGATAACCTCCAAGTACTATCCTAATTTTCCATCTTCAATCTTGAACTAACTCCTCTGATTTGACTGTTGAGTGTTGGGATTCTCAATACCGATAGTCTCCTTAGAGAAGTAGCACTAAATTAACCTTATTCTTCACTCATCTCTTCTCTTATATCTCCTTCTACCCTTTATTCTACTCTTTCTCCTATTCCAATCGCCTAACTATATGTTGTTCTTTCCTCTTGATTACAAATGCGTAAGCAGGGTGGTTCAAAGGGGGGGTAAGTCCATCTTCTTCTGAAATATCTTGGGAGGTGACCCGGATATTTTCCTACCTACAACCACACAAGAAAATCTACTATCTCCAATTCTTATCTCCCACCACCAGGGGAGCCTCCATCTTCCTCTCCTTCTCTTACGCCTCTAATTTATGCATCATCTTCCTCTAAGGTTGCGACATACTACAATAGCCAAGGGGTAGTAAATTTATCTCCGGGGCCACTCTTTCTACTAACACTACTCCTACTACTATAACTACTATTGGTATCCCCACTAGACACCCTACTTTCAATGTCAGGCCTCTTCATGGGCCTATCCTAATATGTTCTCCTCTCTAGGACAACAAATGCTTCTGCACTTCCTCCTAGTGCAGTCTCCTTTCTATTCATCATTGACCTGCATCCTCCTTGTGCACACTTGGATACCTTCCTTCCACTCCTTTGTTTCTCTTTCCTTCTCAACACAAATATTATTGTGTATGTTTCGGCTCTTTCTCTTCTCTTCTCCTCTGGGTGTTGATGCTAGTTGTAGCATCAGAAAGGTATTTCCTCATAAGCTTGGTATCTATCATGTGGAAGTCATACAAATCCATCTACTCTTTTATTTACTTTAATTAATGGAATTCTTAAAGTAAATTTATTTTATTAATTAATTATTTTATTAGGTAATTGAGTTATTTAAGGAAAGTCCTAAAAGAAATTAGCATGTTTCTAAATCTCAAGTGAGTGTGAGAAGTAACCTCAATCGTCAATCACTTTGGAGATTAGAAATAGATTATAACTCATGATTATAAAATAAAGCCTAGGTTAAAGGAGAAGATACTCACGATGATTCACTTGTGTTGAGAGTGTCAACAAAGACTACCTTGGTGAGAGACCAAGGTGAGGATATTTGGTTAGATGCCAATATTAAGAGACCTTAGGTGAGAGGCCAAGGTGGGGAACTTTGGTGAGTTTCCAAGGTCGAAATATTTAATGAAATGGCAAGATCAGATATCTTGATGACAGATCAAGGTCATACCTGCAAAAAAGGACTTTTGATAGTGTGAGGAGTGTAGAAGCAAAGAAGAAATTTTTCTTACACAAGACTGAGGAGATCTCACTAGTTGGGTGAAGAGATTTAATCCAAGTGTTGATTCATATAGGGTTGGATCACGAAGGATTATGATTCAAGATCTTGGATAGGTGGAGAAGGAATTTCATCTAGAGATAATATAGGTCAAGTAGAAGAGAGAGAAGAGGCAACCACAGGTGGGAAAACTCATGTTCTTTTGCAGTCACCCAATCTTGAATTTCCTCCCAAGATGGATACCACCTCATTATTTTCATTCATCGTTCAATACAAGAATTCCAAGTCCTGATAATGGAACCATTTGTTGATCCATTTCACGCTTGTGTGCGTCCTTCCTAAGGTTAGGGGGTTAAGACCCAGGGTTCATCCAAACTTGACCAACAAAACCCCCAAAACATCAGCATATCAATCCTTAGCCAAGGGTGAAGAAGGTTTCACCAAATATTCTATGACGATCACAGAGACCATTTGGTCTTATGTCGAGGATGAAGGGATAAACACTCAGAGATCCATCTGGGTTGACATTCATACATTCCATAGAGAACAACTTAGTATTATCAATATGAAAAGATAATATACACACATATTCACATGCCACATGAGGAAAACATGATAACTCAAAATCACTGCAATGTTATTATTCTCCTCATTCCCTAAAAAACAAGCATACATTAAGAAAAATATAATTGACAACAACAAAGTCTCGTATCTTATTTAGATAATTCCCCATATTTACAATACATTGTTCCATGCACATCGTTTCGAAACTTATACATATGACAGACTAAGACTTACAATCATAGGAATTACGTCATTACAATACTATAAAGAATCAGAGTGATCTCTTCAACAATAGGCAACAATAGTGACCAAGTGAATCAACTTGACAACAACAACAACATTTTCTTTGTCATCCTTGCTTCCTTTTATAACTTTATGAGCTTTGGAGTTCTATCTCTGTCACTTCTGCTCCACTCATTGTAATGACTAAGTGTCTCACACGTTTCTACCACCTGCCTGCATTCGATGTATCCTTTCTAGTATCGGGGAAATCATAACTACATCACCAAATCATCTCTTGTTTTCTCCATGTTCCTTTGTGTTGTTGGCAACAATCATTTGGGGATATTTCCTGACGATTCCTTTCTTTATTTTGGTGTGTGTCTTCTTGATTTCTGGTGCACATCCAAAACTCGAACTGGCACACACTCACAAGACTGTACTTTAGTGCACATTAACAGGGCCCCCTCCCCCTCATATGTCTTAAATGACTCAATCACAGTCATTTTTTGCTTTTTTTGCTCATAGTCCAACAAAGGAAACTTCTAGAATAGATAGTCATTAGGTCACAGTCCATCATAATGTTATTTTCTTTTTGATACAAAACTTGAAAAAAAATAGTTTGGATTGATAAACTTCTTCCATGTTGTTCGCCTTGATTTATGCCCATTTCAAAAAATTCAAAAATTAACGAAGATACACCCCCATTTCCACTCCAGGAGGCTATTTCAATCAAGGTATTGAAACCTACTATTTTAATCAAGGTAGTCAAAAAAAAAAAAAAAGTAAAAAGTAACAGAGATATGCCCCCATTTTGACTGTAGGAAGCCATTTTGACTATAGGAGGCCATCTGAGCACTATTTTTCCCTCTAGGGTTTTTATAGGGGTTTATACCCAAATATATCAGTGTCTTGTATGTGATATTTTGATTTCCTTGTTTATGCTTCCTCTACATGTTTAGTTGATTACTTAGTTGTGCTTTAATTCAATAAGTGATTTATTTGGAATTAATTTTTGGGTGTTGGGTAGGGGAAATTTCAACATGGCATTAGAGAATACCAAGGGTTAGAGAAAATCAACATTGGTTCCATCCCATTCCTCACCTCATTTTAACAACATCTATATCCTCATCAATGGATCCATATCCTTCCTCATTTTCCCCCATCTTTTCACCTTCCCCCTAGTGCAAGGGGATTTTACTCAACCATCCTATTGAGCTCCATGCACATCACCCCTTCTCCATAAATAACATTTTTATCCAAAGTGGGATTTCTTCCAGCATGTGGTTCCTAGAACCTTCCACAAACATTCTTTCATCCTCGCTAAAATAATCAATGTACTCCACAAAAAATTCAATGATATACCCCTCCTTTACTCAAGAAAACAAGAAATCAATGGCTCGTGCCCACTTTTTTTCCAACTCCTTAAACCTATAAAGTGTGACTTGATCCTAAATTATTGGCTCCACTGGTCTAAAGGTAGTATTGGTGGCAGCCTGCCTTTCCATCCATTCATGCAACAAACAAGGAAATTCAACAAAGAACATCTCGTGCATATTAGTGTAGGGATACTTATCTTTCCATCACTTCACATTTAATATCAAACCTTGAATTTCTTGTTGGGAAAACTCATGTTCCTTTACAATCACCCAATATTGAATTTCCTCTCGAGATGGATACCACCTCATTGTTTTCCTTCATCATTCAATACAAGACTTCCAAGTCCCAACAATGGAACCATTTGTTGGGCCATTTCATGCTTGTGTGCATCCTTCCTAATGTTCGGGGGTTAAGACCTAGGGTTCATCCAGAGTTGACCAACAAAAAGCCTAAAACATTAATATATCAATAATTAGCCAAGGGTGAAGAAGGTCTCAACAAAGATGGTATGACGATCACAGAGACCATCCGGTCTTATGTCGGGGATGAAGGGATAAACACTCAGAGATACATATGGGTTGACATTCATAAATTCCATAGAGAACAACTTACTATTATCAATATGAAAAGATAATACACACACATATACACATGCCACATGAATACCACATGATAACTCAAAATCAATGCAATGTTATTATTCTCCTCATTCCCTCAAACACAGGGATACATTAAGAAAAACATAATTGACAACAACAAAGTCTCATATCATATTTAGATAATTCCCCATATTTACAATACATTGTTCTATGCCCATCCTTTCAAAACTTATACATATGACCAACTCAGACTTACAATCAAAAGCATTACATCGTTACAATACTATAAAGAATCAGAGTGAGCTCTTCAACAATAGGCAACAATAGTGACCAAGTGAATAAACTTGACAACAACAACAACATTTTCTTTGTCATCCTTGCTTCCTTTTATAACTTTCTCAGCACTGGTGTTCTATCTCTGTCACTTCTGCTCCACTCACTGTAGTGACTAAGAGTCTCACACAATTCTGCCACCTACCTACATTCCATGTATCCTTTCTAAAATCAGGGCCATCATAACTGCATCGCCAAATAATCTCATGTTTTCTCCATGTTCCTTTGTGTTGTTGGTAATAATCATTTGGGGAGATTTCTTGACGATTCCTTTATTTGTTTTGGTGTGTGTCTTCTTTATTTCTGGTGCACATCCAAAACTCGAACTGGAACACACTGACAAGACTGTACTTTAGTGCACATTAACATGGCCCCCTCCCCCTGATATGTCTTAAATGACTCAATCACAGTCATTTTTTTCTTTTTTTGCTCATAGTCCAACAAAGGACAATTCTAGAATAGATATTCATTGGGTCACAGTCCATCATAATGTTATTTTCTTTTTGATACAAAACTTGAAAACAATAGTTTGGATTGATAAAATTCTTCCATGTTTTTTGTCTTGTCTCCCCAGTGGCATGCAACGATAGTGAATGTTTGTTGTAAATTCTAATTTTCAATAATATAAAATAGATAGTTGTTTACCAACAAAAAAACCTACAATAGATCTTTTAGGAAAGTTAATACACTAAGAAGCTAAATCCTGAGAAGTTTAAAAACTACAGGGTTAAGATTGATTTATGCCCATTTCAAAAAATTAAAAAATTAACCGAGATACACCCCCATTTTGACTCTAGGAGGCTATTTCAATCAAGGTATTGAAACCTGCTATTTTAGTCAAGGCATTAAAAAAAAAACTAAAAATTAACAGAGATACGCCCCCATTTCGACTATAGGAGGCCATTTCAATCAAGGTATTGAAACCTACTATTTCAATCAAGGTATTGAAACCTACTATTTCAATAAAGGTATTGAACCTTGCTATTTCAATCAGGGTATTGAAAAAAAAACAATTTTAAATGTATTTGACAACATTCAATCGAGGTATTGAAAGCAAATCTAGGTTTAAACCAATTTGACAACACACTTTTTGTGGTAATAAGCCAAAATATTGATTTCATAATAAGAGAATATACCCCTTCATCATATACATATACAAAATGGAACTAAATTTGATATAGATTGGATCATTATATTATTTTTCATCTATCTCGATGTTTTCAGAGTGGAAAAATTGGAGGAATCAATTTGCAGGGTCATTTTAGTGATAGGTCCCAGTTTGGAGAATTGGGGTCCAGAACCTTCCATATCCATTTTGAGGAATTAAACGAAGGTTTTTGGAGTTTTGGTGCTTGAAACTTGTGCACACCCTTTTGACAATGTTCTATACTCTGAAACCTTTCCAATGGTGCAGACCGTGCATTAATCGGAGTTTGTATGTAAACATTATGCCTCCCACAAATTGACCTATCGTGTTGAAAACCATGGTACGAGAGGATTCCGCGTCGACCCCAATTACTCATACATATGGGGCTAGCTATGTGAGGAATTTCAAGAATATTCTAGAAGGTTCAAAACTCTACCACAATTTATGGTTGAGGAAATAAAATACCTACCCCTAGATGGCTATCAGGATATGTTAAATATCAGTCCACTAGGAGGAGAAGGGGTTCCATTCTTTGTAATTGTATTTTTTTCCTTAGCAGATCATAAGAACCGGGAGTGGGAAATTAAAAGAGGAGGTTAATTTTTTGTAGCATCCTAACAGGCCACATGTCCCATATAACTCCATAGAGAGTGTCTTCTCTTTTTTCACTTGCATTATTTCCATACCTTTGAAAAGAGAGCAATGCATCGTCACCTTCTAGATGGGTTTTCTCTCAGAAGGTTTTTCTAGAGAAAATATTTGTGTTATCTTGTGGATGGTGTGTGATTTGATTTCTTTGTTCTCCATTTTATGTATTTTATCTATTTCATTCATAAGAAAAAAATTAATAATTAAATATTCTGGAATCTAAAGGAATTTAACCTTCATAGTGTAGATTTCAATTTTATTTATCAATTATGTTGTGACAAATTGTTCCAATGGAATATCCACCATAGTTTATAGATCAAAATTGATCCCTCTAGGAACTCTAGAAATTCCACTGAACATGATTCCATACTATAATACTCCTAACTACTACTATTCTTCTCTCGTCTAATATAATAATCTGTTGAGAATTCATGATAATAATACTCTGCACACGGATTATAAAATTAATCCTCATAAAACATCCAATAATTATAGGGTATATGTAGACCAAATTAAACTAATCCTAAAATAACATGTCATAATAGACTTACTTGGAGACTGGGTAACGACATAAGAATTAAACCAATCCTAAAAGAACATGTGATAATAGACTTACTTGGAGACCATGTAACAACATAAGAAACACTCTACAAATTGAAAGTTCTAGTATTGCAGTTGTTCTTTGGATAATAACTGTTCAAATTATATGAAGCATTGGATTCCAACATGTTAGGATTGTAGCAAGGTGTGCTAGGATGAATTTGCTGGAAATTCACATCCCCTTCTTTGCATGCATAGTATAAATCCACCCAAAGATTATTGGAATCAATATTGGAATTATATTCAGTTGGAAATATGCATTCACTTCCTCACATGCATAGTATAAAGCCTCCTAGAGATTACTGTAATCGATATTGGAATTAGAAACACACCACATCTCAGATCCTCTAGTTGGGGTTGCCCCATTGTTGTGGTGATGCAAGTAAAAAGCAATCTAAGTAACTTGAGCAACATTTTGTTGTGGAAATGCATGTAAAAAGTAATCTAAGTAATCCGAGCAGAATTTGTAAAAGTAATTTAAATGGCATTTGAAGATCCATCCTCAGCATGGAAAGTCCTCAAATAAAGGGAAGTAGATGGCAACCATGAATAGTAAGAAAATGAAGAAACTTAAACCTAGTAAAAAACTTAAACGGAGTAAAAAACCTAAACCTAAAGTGTCCATTAATAACTGGATTGGTCATCATTATGCTAATCACGTGAATCACCCTTTTTGATGATGAACATACATATTTTTTCATGCAAGGAAGTGAATGGTTGAAATCCTATCCTTTCATGTATTGTGATGATGTAGAATATTCAGAGCATATGAAATTGTGTCCACAAAAAGGAAGAAATGAATATATAGTAATAGGCGAAATTGTCGAGGGAAGGAACACATCATCTCTAAAGAGTGGGAGGTGTAAATATTATTTTGTAAAAGTATTCTCCAAAAATATGTAATTTGGTCTATAATTTAATTTGTTTTTAACTCTTGAAATGAATAGTTTTGTAGACTTTATGAAGTGGATGTACGAATATTATTGATTTTTTGAGCAAGGAAAACCAAAAAGATCAGTTGACTTTTTCCTTGATATCAAATGATTTACGAAAATAATGGTGGACACTTTTGAAATTTATAGAAATGGTTCATTGACATGCTTGCATAAGAGCATCAATCAAGAGGACTTTATTCCAGATAAGATAAAACAATATGGCTCTAATTTTTTTGATGCCATTACATGAGATGGAAAAGTAGAATGTGACATTGTAGCAAATAAAATAATGGATGGATATGTTTGGTTGAGCACAACAATTGACCCTCATATCCATGAATAAAATTTATTACAATATTTTAATCAAGTAAAAGATGAAATAACTAGCATAGCTATTATTGGTGAATATTTAAATGTTTTAGGATGATTTCTATAATGTACAACTAGTCTCAAAAATTTTGTTCTTTAAATCTACAAAATTCAAACAAATCATTTCGCACAATTATGCGTTGCTATTTGCGAGGAAAATAAAATAAAATTTCCAAGGAAGAGAGAGGAAGAGGAAGAGGATCTTGAATTACCTAGACTAACTCAAATATATTGGATATATTTATTAGGTCAAAGGAAACTAGTGATATAGTGGAAATTGAGAACAACGAGTCATGCTTTGTTTGTCATTATAGTTATCCCTCTTCATCATGGAACACACTGACTATCATTAGCTCTCTCTAGCCTCTCTACTATGAAGTTGTTATTATTGATATGACTAACTATGTTTCTAAGTGGATAGACACTAATGTCCTTGAATTATTAATTTTTCATGGTTCAAATGTAGAAACTTGCACTAGCATTTTTTTAGTTGATGTTATCTATATAACACATATTGTTAATAAATCATTCTTCTCAATGATACAAAACGAATAAGATAAATGTATCAGACTACCCATCCATTAGTATTTATTGAAATTATCAAGATAAATTATATGTATGGTTACCTGATATACATTGTTGGAGAATTCCATTAAAAGGGCAGACTATCCATTCTCTTCATATGCTAAAGGATTGTGAAAATCCAAATCTACCACGTTTTTATATACCAACTCGTAAATATTTCAAAATAAGTTTGAGAGAACATATTTTTGTAGAAGAGAGCCTCCAACAATTCTAAAATCACATAGTTGATAGGCTTACCTCATTTGAAGGTACAATTATTTCATTATATGCTAGATGTAGATTTGTTCGTTCTATGACCAGATCTATAAGAATAAGACTAATTTTAGTGATGGAGATAGTGCATGAGGAATTATTCAAAACGTCTTACAAAGTGTTAAATAAATGATGCATATGTATTAATTAATCATACATAACAATGAAAAATGAAAAGATGAAATGTGATGTACTTATTGAATTTATTTTCTAAAAAAGCATGCAAAGAATGAACTGTGTTGATGAGTGATATTGAATGAATATTATGATTAATATTATTTGGTTTATGAATCATGATGATTTATGCCGATTGAAAATCGACATATATGTTTATGCAATATGATATGAGCATGAGTGATTTGATATATATCACAATAAAGAGCTAGAGATTATGAGTCCCTTATGAGATCACATACCTATGAATGAATTTTCATAAGGACTTGTATACATACAGGTCGAGGACATAAAATAACTTCCATGGAAAATTATACCAACTAACCTATACCTATGTGTACTACTTGAGGATAGAGATCCATGCAGATAAATGGAACTAGAAAACCTTATAAGTGTCAAAAGTTGTGTAGAGCCTCGAAGTAGTGTTATGTCTTTGGATACCTATTGTAAATAACCCATGTGATGAGTTATCATACCATACCAAGAGGTATATAAATATTAGTCTCAATAGAGGGAACCATGCCATGGTGAATGATATCATTTAAACACTAGGAGGGGGAAATTGAGGGCTACAAATGATGGAGAATTGAATGGATTATGTGAACACCAGGAGGGGGTAATCTAGGTTGTGAGTGAAGAGATATTAAATTAAGATGAATTGAATTTTGATTTTATGGATATAGGCTGTATTGATAAGGTTGTGGTTGCAACAACTAATGATGATACTACTCTTGATTGATTAATTTATAACTTTGTGTGTTTTAATTATTGCATGATAAAAAGCATTTAGGCTAGTGCTAATCAAGTGTTTGAAATTAATAATATTATGTGTTTGTATCTACAAATTCCCTTATCATTTTTTTAGATACCACTTTAGGATGAAATTTTCTGAAAGGGGAGTATATGTAAGATCCATTGTTTGTATTGTTTGTTTGATTTTTGTTGACTTTGTATGATTTGATAGTATTGTAGCTTAATCATTTTGCATTATGAAGAATAGTCTAGATCAATCTAGTGCAACTATTGTTGTCTAAATRTAGATGAGGTGAATAAGTAATTGACATTACTGGGACACATAATCATATAGGGTATCTTAAGATATAGGTATATAATTAGGATAGAAAAATATAAACAAAGAATGAATAAAGAAAACTTAAATAAGATAAACAACTATAATAATTCTAATGTAAAGTGATATAATATTGCATAAGATTACAAAAGGCTTTTATAACCATGATAATATAAAGTAATATAATATAGATGTGAATGTAATATAACATAATGACATTAAAAATAGATTAACTTGAATAAAACCTACATGAGGTGTTAAAATCATTCCATCTACTTGGCATGGAATAAAAATAATCAAGAATAAACTAAATAGTGAGGAGATAAATAATTACAAGGGAGAAATATATGTTTGACAACACATGTATTCCAACATAGGATGTAACATCCCCTGGTTGCCCAGGTTGGGGACACGCCACTACTTCCAACCAAACTGCTCTGTTCAAAACCTGATACCAATTTGTAACACCCCCAACCTTCTATTGGGAAATGCCACTTAAAACTAAATACAAAACAAAACTTCTCACTATGTTTTGATAACCAAACTGTCCATACCTAGGCATAGACCTGTTGGGATATGACAGACAGAGCTCTTTGTCGAACATCATACACATAAACTTAAACAACTAATATGTATTCTACTAATACATCGATTAAATGCAGAAATCACAGTAAACCATATGTGTAGCAAAACATGCCATTCCTATAAATATTAAAGACATGTACAAGATACACAACTGTTACACCTTATTTTTGTCACCCTAATGATTGTTAATGATGTAAACCTATATGTTGCTTTCAGAGGGGTCAGTGGCATGAATTCCTGAAGGAAGAAGGGAGAATAACTTTTCCTAAGAGAAGAATTTATATTTTCCTTTGTAAAATCCCTATTAAGGAGGATTTCTGCAGGTTGCACTATACATAGGGTGTGGAAATACTTGATTTACGTAGGTTGCACTATAGCTAGGTTGTGGAGTTTTCGCAGGATGCATTACAGCCAGGGTGTGGCAGCCTTCATACATGGGAAAAGCGAGCATTTTCTCGATCTTCTAGAAGGAGAAGATTCTATAGTGAGGTGGCTTCCGAACGGTTTGGATCTTACTCGCTTTCATGATTTAGTGGGATCATCCTAACCTCCTCACCTTATCCTCTTCAGCTTATAAAAGGAGAGGAGTTCTCATGGAGAAAGTTAGTTGTTTTGGATTGATATTGTTAGCTTGGTTAGAGTGGATTTGAGCTTTGCTTTGTCAAGATAGATTGTGAGTAGCTATCAGATCTATGATCTCAGAATCCTTGGAGCAAGACGTGTGTGGGAAGAAAGGAACTGTTGGAAAGAACCTGACGACATCAAGGCATCTGGTTGTATCTTTCTTCCACATTCTTTAATACATATATACTTTTCTTTCCTATATGAATATTATTTGTCCATATTGTATGGTTCCTTGATCACGTACATAGTTTCATATCAAATAGAATCTGTTATTCTTATCTTTGTTGGCTTGTGATTATTTGCAGATATTTCTCATAAAGCTCGTGACGAAGCTTGGATTGCATTGGTGAAGTCAGATCTTCAATATCTAAAAGGTATTTTCTAGATCCATTTCTCATTTGATAATTGAAATCTAAGGAAAGGGTAGTGTATTGTCTTGTTTTGTTCTAGTTTTGTAGTGAAGCTAGGGGGATTGATTTGTTTCCGCACTTAACAATTAGCCCGATAACAAAATTGGCAACTCCACTGGGGAACATATTGTTTTCCTAGTTTGTCTTTCTTTCTTTCTTTGATTACCTACGTTTTTTTTCTAAGTCACTGGGAGATCCAGGTGAACTCTTTGACTGTCTGAATTCACTGGAAAACCTTCTTATTTTTTAATTTTTTCCATTTTTTGGTTGATTTCCGCACCATGCTTTGAGGGATAGTGCAACGAATTATGATTTCTGCACCCTACCTATTTAGACCAGTGTGGAAACTCTACACCCCACCCATTTTTGGCCTGTGGCGATCAAGGATTTTCACACCGTGCTAGTCTTCCAGCCTGCGGAGATTGTGAACAAAATTGTTTTTTGGCGGTTTTCCCTACCCAGATCTGTGATGCAGTTCTGGGGTGATTTGTTGGGTTTGATTACAGTCTACTTGAAAAAATTTGAATCTGCTTTCAGCCATATTTGCCTTATTTTTGCTTTGTTTTCTTTTGAAATATTTGATCTCTCCCTTTGAGTGTCTTTCTGTTACAAAGCATTGTTTTTTATTTAGAATTGTTTGGTGAAAGAACTTCTTTTTCTTTTTTATGAATAACTCATGTTAAAAGAGAAACTGTGTTTGGGTTGTTATTGTTTTGAAGTGATTTGCTATTTCTTTTAGCTATCTTTGAAACAAAAATCTTAGTTATTTCTTTGCATTAGATTGTGGGCATCCTTGCATTTGAAGTAGAAAAATTGAATGATTTTTGGTCTTAAAAAAATTCCCCCTCATGGCCCGGGGGGGGGGGCATGAATCGTAGCATAACTTTCATCGAAATGAAAAGATTTCATCTTCATCTCTTTGCATAAGTTTTGAGAACGTCAAAACACCATATTGTCCATGCCATCTTCCTTCTGAGTAACAACAATCTTAAAAATAAAGCGCTTATAAAAATTGATTAGACATTTTTATAGTTTCTTGTAGAAAACCTACATTAGGCCTTTCAGACACATAAAGGTTATACGAAAAAGGAACCCCCTGGAGTTCCCTTTAATCTCTTTTCAAAATCTCTAAACATGAAAATATTGTCGAGCGATCTTGTTCTTTTCACGCTCGTTAAAGTATTAGAAAGCACATTCGTTGAGAAATAGTTTATCTCTTTTTTGGTCTCTTTAGACTAACTTACGAAAAAGGAAATGAGAGAGTTATCTTTAAGTGTTTTTCAGACTCTCTAAACATGAAAAACCCCTGAGTTTTCTTTCTTTGGACTCATAAGACAAACATCAAAAAGCCCATATGGGACCAAACCATTCCTTCCTAAGGTTCATTAAACATACTCTGAGGGACTCATCCGAAGGATGAGATTACAGTTCAAGCATATGTTATCCTCCTCAATCTTGTGTAAAAATAAAGAGGTACTCGCCAGAAGTGGGGTGGGGGGGGTGGGAATTGGGAAAGAAATGTAACTAAGCCTGTATTTTATAGAATATTCACTTTTGAACATGACAACCTTTCACTCGCTTTGTGTATAGGTTGGAAAATCCACTTATCTCTTGATCATACTCCTTTATAAGATTACAAATTGGTCTGTGATCCCTGTTGTTCAGTCTGTTTTTCCAAGATAGTTGTTGTGTCATCAATATGCTCAAAGAGAATTTCAACCTGGAAATCCTTCTATTGCATCATCCATTTCTGCAGTCCTTAAGCCTTCTATTACGTCGGCCATCCCTGATTCAGTCCTAAATCACTTGTTACTCTAATCTACCTCAAATCTTGTTACCTGTTTCATGTCATTGATGGGGGACACATTAAGGCCTTACTGTGACGAGTCTTTTCCTGTCGACTTCAACTCATTATCTAGGAATTAGACTTAGAAAATGATTGGTAACTTGGAAATTGCATGCCTCAATGGCAGGTTTCCTCGCTTTCGACGATGGGTTTTCATTATTGACCTCTGATTGGGAGATTTTGCCGAGTGTTCGACTTCATCTCATTAATTCACATTCGTTGGATTGTACTAAAGTAACTTGGCACTCATTGACATTAATGGTGATTTCCCTCGCAGTTGTTAATGGTATTCATTAATGACCAGTAATCAAGTGGTTTCTACCATGTTTGACTTCAACACATTTATTCACATAGCTAGATTCGTACTATAGAGTGGTGGAGATGAAGACCCTGGATCTTTTATGACAGATTCATGTTGCGTTGGAGTATATTTAGTGTATTGTTACATAGATCCACATTGTATGTCTCATGGATATGTTAAAATTTGATTCTTTAACAAATAGATCCATAGTTAATTTTTGGTGGCTATGTTCATATTTGAGTCATATTGGCATAGATCCACAGTGTATGTTTGGTGGCCATGACTTGTCTTACTTGACAAGGATCTTCGAATGTCATCATTTATGATTTGAGTCATTTATATTCTAAGTATGGGAATGCCTACCCCAGTGATGATATATTATTGTACTGTATTTCCTTGTTTGTTGGCAGGTTTCCGACCGACGTGTTCCTTGTTCCCTACACACACTCAACAAAGTATTTCAACTATCACTCTATTCTAACTTCATACTTTGGGGGGCTCTCTGTTACACATTATTTTTGTCACTCTTATGACCGTTTATGATGTAAACCTATATGTTGCCTTCAGAGGGGTCAGTGGCCTGAATTCCTGAAGGAAGAAGGGAGAAGAACTTTTCCTGAGAGAAGAAGTTGTATTTTCCTTTGTAAAAACCCTATTAAGGAGGATTTCCGCAGGTTGCACTATACACAGGATGCACAAATACTTGATTTCCAAAGTTTGCACTATATCTAGGTTGTGGAGTTTCCGTAGGCTGCATTACAACTAGGGTGCGAAGGCCTCCGTACGTGGGAAAAAAAAGACATTTTCTTGATGCTTCTAGAAGGAGAAGATTCTATAGTGAGGTGGCTTCTGAACGGTTTGGATCTTACTCTCTTTCATGATTTAGTGGGATCATCCTAACCTCCTTACCTTATCCTCTTCAGCTTATAAAAGGAGAGGAGCTCTCATGGAGAAAGTTAGTTGTTTTGGCTTGAGATTGTTAGCTTGGTTAGAGTGGCTTTGAGATTTTCTTTGTCAAGATAGATTGTGAGTAGATATAAGATCTATGATCTCAGGATACTTGGAGAAAGAAGTGTGTGGGAAGCAAGGAATTGTTGGAAGGAACCTGGCGACATCAAGGCATCTAGTTGTATCTTTCTTCCACATTCTTTAATACATATATACTTTTCTTTCCTATATGAATGTTATTTGTCCATATTGTATGATTCCTTGATCATGTACATAGTTTCATATTAAATAGAATCTGTTATTCTTGTCTTCGGTGGCTTGTGCTTTTTTGCATATATTTCTCATAAATGTCATGACGAAGCTTGGATTGCATTGGTGAAGTCAGATCTTCAATATTTAAAAGGTATTTTCTAGATCCATTTCTCATTTGATAATTGAAATCTAAGGAAAGGGTAGTGTATTGTCATGTTTTGTTCTAGTTTCGTAGTGAATCTAGGGGGATTGATTTGTGTGCGCACTTAACAATTATCCTGATAACAACATCATAGACATTAACATAGAAATGGTACTTATATTTTTATGAGAAGACCACCAACTACGTGTAGACCTTCCACGAACCTCCCAGCCTTAGGCCATGCTGCTCCAAGATATCAACAGTGGGTCACCCATGAGATGGGACTAATCTCCACCCAGGGTAAAGGGATTCCTGGGCTAGGCTGAGACTACAAAAATCTTCAAAATGCATCAGGAAGGATTCCCTCCAAGGAGCCTACTTACGCCCACCGCTCATAGACTCTCATTCCCCACATGCATGTCCCACCCTAGGAATATACACCTTCATTGTTCCACAATCCATCGGTTGCTCCACTTCCCTTACAGGGCTTCAATAATAGGCCAGATCAGGAATTCTCAGAGCTCTGTAGCTGTTGCTTGACTCCCTCCAGGAGAAATCACTTCCCCAATAATCTCTCTCACCTAGAGAGAGTTTCTCATAGGTCTGACAACCTTATTCTTCAATCCACAGGCCTAACAACCCACCTCTTCAAACCATGGGCCTGACAACCTGCTTCTTTTGTCCAACTCCTAAGTCAAACTAGTAACCACAATAGAAAAATTTGGTATGGTCTTTGGTAATAACAACAAGCCACATCATTCTAGAGAAAACATGGGTAGCAAGAACAAAATGGCTAGGGTGTGATCTAGCTAAGGCATTGCGTAGGCATGCTAGCTTCACATGTAAAATGGGTTAGCTTCAGGGGTTTGTAGGTATCGGAAGTTGCAGAGGTAAACATTGGAGGCCATGGCTTAGCTTGTGAGTGTGTGTGTGCATGGGAAGGATGGTAAGAATGGATAGCGAACCCCCACAATGACATATTTTCTCCCATAAAAATGCATGCTCCCAAGTTTACACATGGCTCTCTTGGGACCTCTTCGCTCTCCACTTGGAGTTTTTTTCCTTCCCTAAAGGAACTTAGAATAACAGGGGTTATTTCCCAAACTTTAGTATTTTAGGAAAATACATTATAATATTCCCTTGGCAATAATCCATCTAGCTTAGCCCTTTTTCCTATCCTCTCAGCCCCATCCATTTTCCTACCCAGTGGATCTTAGTCCCCCATAAGTCTTTCTTCGTGGTTGGCCTACACACAACGATGTAATTATATTAATGATGTGAGTATTTACATATACAAAACCAGGCTCCCTGGCCTTCAACATATAGGCGCTCTAGCCTAATAAACACATAAGCCTCCTAGATTATAAACACTTGGCTCACCAACCTATAAAAATCATTACAATTCAGCAAGGGCTCAGCCTTGGGCTATTACAGAGGACAACACCTTTAGTAACCACTCACACAAATAGATCAAATATCAACACACCAATGTTTTTACATGGTAAAACTACTATGGGGAAACATCCATGACCCCATCCAACATGACCACTTGAGGCAATTTATTAATGAAAAAGAAAAAATATTACAAAGAGTTTCTCACAATTGATCATCAGAAAATGAACCTCCATGCTCTTTAAATAGAGATCATGGTCCAATTGGGTGTTAAGCCGTGGATCAATGTAGCCATTAATATCAAGGAGAATATGAGTTTTATATCACTCTATGTTGGGAACATATTGTAACCGTCAGACTACAAATGCATACTAATGCATACTAAAGAAACACACTAAGAAACACACTTTAACTTAACAACACATTAGACCAAGTTGATCTTAACTAAATCCTAAGTGTCTAAATATCCTAACATCCCCCCTTAAGAGCAACTTGGGATATTATTGAAGGATTTACAAAGGAGACACAATAGGAAAAGGAAGGAGGTATTATATCATATCCCCCCTTAATGACAACGTCTTGAACTCCTAACATAGACTAAAGTTTGGAAAACTTCGCCTCAATAAGAAACTTTGTGAAAATGTCTAAAAATTGATTTTCTATAGGGAAAACGAGCACTTCAATAACTTGATCATGGATGATCTTTTTGATGAAGTGCATGTGTATCTCAATGTGTTTGTTGCGTTGATGTTGAATTGGATCTTTGGAGAGCTTGATGGAAATATAATTTCCGCACTAGAGGGTGGTCCGATGATGCTTTTGGAAACCAAACTATGAAAGGATCTATAAAAGCCAGAAGGCTTCTTGAATTTCATTAACCATTGTCAGGTACTCTGCTTATGCTGAAAAAAAATCAATAACTTGTTTTTTCTTACAATCTTAAATGTTAGGTCCCAAACCAAGGATAAAAACATAAACTATAGTATAATTTCGATTATCAAGGTTGTCGACCCAATCCAAATCAGTGAAACCAACTAACAAAGGATCCCCCCTTGAACTGTAATGTATCCCAAGAAAATTGTACCTTAGACATATTGAAGTGTCGTTTTAGTCGTTTTTCCATTGGCTTTCAAGGGGTCTTTGCATATACCAATAAACAAGATAAACAACAAAGGAAATATAAGGATGAGTATGAGTCAAATATAAGAGGGTACCAACTAATTGACACTGCAAAGTTGCATCAACTTTGGAAGAAGTACAAGTGGCAACAAGTTTGACTCCAGACTGGAAGAGAGAAGGGGCTAGTTTAGAATCATCCATGTGAAATTGATGAAGAAGGTCACAAGCATACTTATACTGGGAAAGAAAGATTCATTTCTTGGTTTGCAATACTTGGAGGACAAGGAAATAATGAAAATATCCTAATTCTATCATTTCAAATTTCCTTTTAGGGCTAGTTTTCACATGGGTTAAAAGGTTAGGGTCACTACCAGTGAGGATAAGGTCATCAACATAAAGAACAAGGATTATGATATAGCTTCCTACTTTCTTGGTATAAACATTAACGTTAGAATGACATATAGAAAAGATGGTGTTAAGAAGAAAGATATACATTTTGGCATACCAAGCTCAAGAAGCTTGTTTAAGACCATAAAGAGATTTATTAAGGATACAAACAAGGATGGATTCATTCTACACATAACCAGGAGGTTGTTCCATGTAGATTTATTCTTCCAAATTCCCATTCAACAAGGTGGATTTAACATCCATTTGATGAACCTCCCATTTATGTGGTAAAAAAAGGCTAGAATAGGGCAGATGGAATTCCTTTTGGATATGGGGGAAAAGGTTTGATGCTAGTCAATGCCTTAAACATGATAGAACCCTTTGGAAACTAACTAGACCTTGTGTCTTTCAACAATTCCATCTGATGCATACTTAGTTCTGTACACCCATTTACATATGGAAAGTTTTCTTCATTTCAGAAGAAGTACAAGATCCCAAGTGTCATTTTCCATTAAAGAGTGATACTCTTCATTCATTGTTGTGTCCCAATATGGATGACTTGAAGCTTCTACAAATGTTTTTCGATCACGAGTCTCTAAAAATTGAGCCAAAAACGAGGAGGCTTGCTATAATTGTGAACATGTCTGATGTTGATATGAAGGATCACCAATAAGATCACCAACTGCTTCTCAAATTGAATGGACCCATATGGGAAGTGGTGGTGTTGATGTAGGTTCATGTTCAATGGACTCATCTGGAGGAAGGTGAGTAGGAAGAGGTATGTTTTCATCCTCACTATCATCATCTGAAGAAGAAGAAACTAGAATAGGAATAGAAGATGGAACAAATGTCAAATATGGCACAAACGTTGAATTAGGATCGTAGGATAAGAGATTTTCATCAAATTTAACATCTCTTCTAATGATAATTTCATTAGAATGAGGTTGAATAAGTCTGTAACCTTTGAAATTTTCAAAATATCCAACAAAAATACACTTCTCACTTTTAGGTTGTAAAGATTTCATTTTCTCATCGAGAATGTGAGCCCATGCTACACTACCAAATACATAAAAGTGGATTACATCTGGATTAATTCCAGTCCATGCTTCATCTCGTGTTATATTTTTTAGATTCTTTGTGGGAGTGTTATTTACTATGTAATTTGAAAAGATGACGGCTTCCTCCCAATAATGGATACTTCATCCCTTATATTGGATCATACAGTTAACAATTTATTTTGATGTGGGATTCTTTCTCTCAACAACACCATTTTGTTGTGGTGTATGTGGAACAATATGTTGCATTTAAATTCCATGTGTAGTTTAGTAACTTGTAAATTTATTGTTCACATATTCACCTCAATTATTTGTTCTTAACCTTTAAAGTTGAATTCCAAATTGTTTTTCTACAAGGGCCTTATAGGACAAAAATGTGTCAAAAACTTCACTCTTAAGTTTTAAGAAGTAAACCCAAGAACGTCTAGATAAGTCATCAATGAAAGTTAAGAAATACTTGCGCCCAAAGAAATAAGGAGAAGAAAGTGGACCACACAAATCAATGTGAATGATCTGCAAAGGGTCCAAGGCATGCCAAGATCCACGTTTGTCAAAACTATCCTGATGATGTTTGTCGAGAACAAAATCATCAAAAACACCATCTTTGCAAGAAACAAGAGGAAGACTATTCACAATGTGTTGATTACATAGTTTCTTAAATGAGTGATAGTTTAGATGACCAAACTACTCATGCAAAATTTTGCCCAAGTCATTGCTTTGAGAAATAAAATTTGATGTAAAATATGATGACTCAAAGTTGTCAAACCTGTACAACCTAGTCACATCATCAACAATTTCAGTTGTGAGAACATGCTTAGGATGTTTTAAATCCTTGATTACAACTTCATGAGGTGAAAAATCTATGGTTTTATCTTCACTAGAATGTGTGATCTGGTACATTGATAGAAAGTTGTAGGAAATACTTGGAGCACATAATACATCATCGAAATGACCATTATATACCTAAATTGTTCTAGACCCTACAACACTAAGAGATCTATCATCGCCAAAAAATATGTTTTTTTTGTTTCATTCATTAAGAGAAGAAAATATGGCTTTATCCTTAGCCATATGATAATATTCTCTAGAATCGATAATCCACTCATCAAAAGAAGAAGTACAAAAGTTTCATTGAAGGATAAACTAGAAGCAGAAACTGCATGTCCATAAGAAGAAAAAGAAGAAGAATCAATACTAATGTATTTCTTATTCATTGCTTCCTCTAAGGCTTCCATATTTTTAAAACATTTAGACTCCACATAAACATCTTTCCCACAAAAGTTGTTGTGTCTGACAATTTTCTTACTTTTGTATTTTTCTCCTTTGTCACCTTTGGGAATAAAAAATAGCGGAGAGGGTTTGGGACCCTTGTTTTGCTTGTTGTTGTGGTGAGAATTTTGATTCTTGGGATTCTTGTATTTATCCTTCTATTGGGCCACTAAGGCTTTGTTGGATGTACCTGCAGTGTTGATCAATCCAAGTTGCACAAGCTTATCTTGCTCTCAAATCAAAACATCACAAAAAGAATCAAGAGATGGTTCTTTATAAGCACTCCCTAGAGATTCTTTGGTGTCCTAAAAGGTAGATACAAAATCAATGTATGCACTGCCAAGATTGGCAAGAATAATATATATGCATCGATTGTCCTTTATATCTAGTTTGCAATCTATATATAGAAGTCTAAGTGTTTTAAAATTGGATAAATATTCTTTAATGCAAGGAAAATCATTGGGACTTAAAGTCGTTAACTGATTTTCTAATTGATGAGCTCAAATAATATTGTGTTTACCAAACACGGCTTGAAGCTTTTCCCAAGCTTCATTTGGCTTCATAAGGGGCATCAATTCCTTGAAGGTGAAACCTTAAATCATGAGATATGAAAATTCTAATTAGTCCATGTGATTCATCACTCTTATTATCCCATTTGATTTTATTTTCATCATCAATGGGTTATAGTTATTTTCTCAAGGTAATCCAGTACAATCCTTTACTTCTCAGTACATCCTCCATATGGAATTTCCATGAGAAGTAGTTGGTACCAGTAAGAAAAATATCATTGGGAGAATCCATATTAAAATATGTAGAGAATATGGATTTAAAGGCTGAAATTGATCGTCTAGATGGAAATCTCTCGAAAAAATAGGCCATTAAAAAAAAACAGCAGTGAAAATGGACTTCGGATGTGAGATTTATGCCCTTTTGAAAACAAACATAAATGGTAATCAAAGAGCCATGTGGAAAGTAGAAGTTGGTCTATGTGATGATGTTTCTCCTTCACTATCTTTCTTATAACCTCACTTTTACAAATAAGTAGCTTATGAAGTGACCCACTTTTATAGATTAAGCAGGATTTACTTTTACAATGAAGTTACTTTGTAAATTAAAGTTGCATGCAAAAATGAGTAACTAAAAACAATATTAAAACAACTTATAGTGATTCACTTTTATAAATTAAGTGAAATGCACTTTACAAATGATGCATGAGTATTTTTAAAAAGATAAAAAAAAAATACACTTGAACTCAAGACCTCTTACTTAATAAAAATACTTTCAACCAAGTGAACTAGTGCAAAACACATTATAATATTATGAAGGAGGATGAGGTTTTTGTTGTTTTTGAAGATGGCCTTGAAGTGCGTAGTAAAAAAACTCTTTTAACGTGTTCACACAATTAAAAAAAATCACTTATCAATAATAACAAGGGTTAGATATTGGTTAGATTATGTGGAAAATGTCAGTTTTCTCTCTATTTATTCTTTGTTGAGATCGCACAGAGTGTGTGGTAAAGAGCATATGCAGACAGGAAAAAACTTTCCTCTCTATTTAGAATTTGCAAATATCGCATAGAGCATAGGGAAACGAGTATACATGGACTAAAAAGAGTAGAAACCTGGAAAAAAAAGGAGAAAACCAAAATATTATCTTTGTAAAAATTTAAAATGGGCATATTCAAGCTTTATACCTCTGGATGTGACTGAAATGGTTGTATCTTGGGAAAATAAAAACCTTTTCGAGTTAAATGAAAAGCATTTCTAACTGGAATGAGCAGACTCGATGCAATGGAATACTCCTCTCAGCCAAAAAATGTATGGAAACATCAGAAACCAAATATGCAGCAACACGACTTCAAGATCTTGATCTCATACGAGAGAGGGTCTTAAACCTCGCTATGATTCCATGATAAAAAACATAAGTATTCCAAAATAGAATGAAAACCTTTAGTAACCACTCACTCAACCAGATCAAATATCAACACACTAACGTTTTTACATGGTAAAACCCATGCAAGGAAACATCCATGGCCCCAACCAATGTGGCCACTTGAGGCAATTTATTAATGAAAAAAAAAAAATATTACAGAGAGTTTCTCACAATCGGTAATCGAAAAATGACCCTCCATGATATTTAAATAGTGATCATGGACCAATCATGTGTTAAACCATGGAACAATGTAGTCGTTAAGATCAAGGAGAATATGAATCATCAGATCACTCTATGTTAGGAACATATCATGACCGTTGAATTACAAATGAAAATTAATGCATACTAAAGAAACGCACTTTAAATTAATAACACAATAGACCGAGTTGATATTAGCTAGCTTCTAAGTGTCTAAATATCCTAACAATATCTATTGGGGATTGTTTGTTTTTTAAGGGGGAATTTTCCCTTTATTTGCATAGTTGATTTGATTTCATTGATTAGTTCTGTAAGATTCTACTTTTGTGTTAGAAAGGTAACCACGTATACTCGGTGATTGTTGGCCATTGAGGTTTGTATTCTATATATGTGCATTGTTTTGTTGATTTGTGGATTGATTGGTTGAGAGGAGGAGAGTAGCCATGGTAGTAATAGGTAAATATTTTAATCGAGAAATCGATTGAAATAGAAGGTTGTCTTGTAAAGTTTTAATGGAAGTAGGCTCAAGATCCCTTAGGATTCTTGGTTGAGGGTTTGGTTGGAAGGAGATTCTTCAATTCTCCACCAATTTCTTCTATCCGTAGAAGGTCACATAAGATATAGGGAAAATTTTAAAGATCCATGCTTATTTTAAAGTGTAGAAGCCTTCTCAAATCTTACTAATTCTTAATATGCCAATCATAAATGTTTGGCAATATTTTTAATACAATAATTCAAATTTTGAAATATTTATATAGTTTCTAGAAAAGTATGGTGGTTTTTAAAGTAAAATACTTTTATCCTATAGAACTTGGGAAAATCATTTTAGAAAAAAAATGGAAAATTTAGCCCCTAAAATTTTCCTTGAGAAGATCTCATTTGTAACTGAATTGAACCTTGGATTTGGAAGTTGTCAAATAGGTAAGTCAAGTTGAGTTATTTTTACTAGTTTTATCTACTCTATTTAGTATCTAGAATTGTGATTTTTATAATGATTTCTACCATCAATTATTGACATTAAGATGAAAGAATGGAAAATACATTTTGTCTATTAGCTATTGTAATTCTAATTGAAGAAATTGTAGATGCTTTGTATGTTTTATGCTATTGAAATTAAACTACAATAACATGCATAGTAACTATTTTATTTAGTAACTTGTTTATATCTTCAAAATTAAATTTTAGAAAACACTTGCAAGGAAATTGGAGTTAAATTAAAAATGTGAGTTTGACCCCATCATTCGGTTTTCCTAATATATTGAATGCATTGTATGACCTTGGTCCTTACATCTAGAGGGACAATGAAGAAGGGTCGATCTATCCTTCTTCTAGATTAATATTCTCACCATGGGAGAGATTGAAGAACGGATAGAGGACCCTTCTTGTAGCTCAACATTTTCTTCTTGTGGGAGATCAAGAAAAAACGATCTTGGAGAAGGGTCAACGAATCCTTCCTATAGATTAATATTCTCATTGAGGAAAAGCTTAGAAAAGGGTCCATCAACCCTTCTTCAAGATTATAATTATCATTGAGATGAATCTTAGGGAAGGGTTGTATAATCCTTCATCTAGATTATTATTCATTTCGAGCAAGATCACTAAAAAAGGTCATCTACCCTTTCCTCTAGATTACTATTATCATTGAGTGATAGATTAAAGAAGGTTGAATGGATCTTATTTAAGCATATTATTATCTCCAAGAAGGGTAGGTCAATCCCTCCTCACTATTAGTATCTTTTGAGGGGGTGCATGAAGAAGTGTAAGAATGAACCTTCTTCAAGCCTAGTATTTTCTTTGAGAGAGAGCCTTGGAAATTGTCTTCTAACACATGTTCAAGATTGTAGTTTTCTCATCGAGTGAAATCCTGGAGAAGGGTTGAACAACCCTTCCTCTTGACTAAAATTTATTGAGGGAGGTTTGACCAACCCTTCCAATACATTAATATTTTTCCAAGGAGGATCTTTAGGAATGGTAGGTTGACCCTTATTCAATCCTAAGATTAGCATGATTTTACTTTCATTGAGCTAATTCAATTGGAATAATAAGTTTTCAACGATATGTTTTTTCACTAATTTGTTTTACATGAGATGCTATGTTTATCTTGGAAATGTTTTTATATCAATTTTTTTCATTTAAAAAATATTTGTTTAGTTAACTATATGTAGAAAATGTCAATGCTTGTCACCCTCAACCAATTCAATGAGATTCCATTTCTTTAAGTAATAGCAGACCACAACATTGAGGAATTCACATATCAATGGTATGTTGCATTAGACAAACCACCAAATTACCATACAAATTTATATATTTATTAGGTGGATGGAAGAAATATTTCCTCTATTGGCATGATCATGTGTATAGATGTGATCAATGAAAACATTACATGTCCAAATTGAGGTAGTTTAGGAAATTAGTTTTTTTCTACTACATTATGAGCTTCCTATTAGTAAATATCATTAACATCTAATTAAAATTTACCTCGATAAGGATGAGATATCTTGTTCAAAACAAGGTTTAGTTTTTACCATCATATGGCATATCAAATCAATTTGGAATAAATAAAGCAAGTAATTTCAAAAAAATTGTTGTAATAGTTTTAATAAATAGGTTTGTGGTAAAAACAATGTCTTATAGGTTATATATTATGAATATGAAAATTAATCTCACTAATACTCATCATGAAAATAATCTAATATTTCATAGGATAGTTCTTAATAAAGAGATTAAAAATAAATATTAATAAGTTTGTTTTCAAGGTCTTAATAACAAGTCCTACAAATGTAATGATGCAAAAGGCCACTAAAAGCTATGAGAAATTAGAAAGTAATAACAAAAGACAAGTTAAATATTTTTTATTTAATGAAAAGCTATTTCATTTTATTTAATGAAACTTTTCTTAATTGATATTAATATATGTGTTCTAGCACTTATCCATTTAATCTAATATTTTATAGGATAGTTTGTATTAAAAGATTAAAACGAAATATTAATAAATCTGTTTTCAAGTCTTTAATAACAAGTCCTACAAATATGATGATGCAAAAGGCCACTAAAGCTATGAGAATTAGAAAGTAATAACAAAGAGACAAAGTCAAATATTTTAATGAAAAAGTTTTTTGATGATAGTAATATATGTGTTCTACCATTTATTTATTTATAATTTCAAAATTGAATAAGAAAATGTTTTTATTTAATGAAAAGTTTTTTTTTGATGATATTATCATATGTGTTCACACCATTTGTCTATTTATAATTTCAAAATTGAATAAGAAAAATGTAACAAAATTGATTTTGTTGTTTATCACAAACTTAACAACAATAATAAGAATCCATTTATAATTTCAAAGATTGAATAAAAATGTAACGAAATTGGTTTTGTTGTTTATCACAAACTTAACAACAATAACAAGAAAGACTATTCTAATGCCTTTCAACAAAGTGACAAATCTACTTATTGCAATGCTTCACATAACAATGTCATAAGACATTGTTACTAAAATATAAATAAGACAATTTTAATATGAATTTGCTAACACTTTAAAGCTCATCTCTTGACACAATAGTGTCATAGGCCATTGTTACTAAAATATACAAACAAAACATTTCTAATATGAATCTGCTAACACTTTATTCATAGATCAAGTCACGAAAGAAAGGGAGAAATGAATATACATTAATAGGCCAAGTTGCTCGGGGAAGGCACACATCAACTCAAAAGAGTAGCAGGTATAAATAGTATTTTGTATAACTATTCTCCATAATGATGTTATTTGGTGTATAATTTAAATTTGTTTTAATTCTTCAAATTAATAGTTTTGTAGAATTTCCAAAGTGAAGGTGTGAATATTTCTAATGTTTGTAGAATTTTCAAAGTGTATGAATATTATTGTTATGTTTTGAACGAGGACAACCAAAAGTATAAGTTAAATATCTTTATATTAAATGATTTACTAAAATAATGATGAAAACTTTTTAAATTTCTAAAAATAATTAAAAATAATTTATTAACATGTCGTGCATAAGAACATCAAACAAAATGAACTTATTCTAAATAAAACAAAACAATATAACTTTTAACTTTTTTACTTCCATGACATAGACGAGGACAAAGTAGATTGTGACAATGTAACAAAGAAAATAATGGATAAATATATTTGGTTAGGTATAACAATTGAAATTCTTATATTCATGTTTTGTTAGTAACATGCTTCATCGATTGTCATATGATAATTATAATTAGATGTGAAGAGTTTTTTATAGGTTTTGATTTTTAAATTAAATATATTTTTATCGTTTAAATGTTTTTATTTTTTTGGTTGTTTTTTTAGTGAATTTTTTTTAATTTTTATCTTAAATTTGATGATGAATGGTTGGAATTTGAGGGCCTTTAAAGTTTTTAGCATGTTGAATCTATTTATTTATACATTTAGAAATGCTTTTTTTTTATCTAAATTTACATAGACAAAACTCTAAAAGTAAAACGTTTAACCAACACTTATATAAGCCAAGCCCTACCTCTCCTCTCCATGTTGTTATGGCATTTTCCAATAGTAATTGATGGTGGGTAAGTGTGCCCTACCTCTCCTCTCCATGTTGTTATGCCATTTTCCAATAGTAATGAATGGTGGGTAAATGTTAATCGTCTAGTAAAATGTGACTTGCACAGCACGTTATTGTCAATTACTGGGCAATGAAGCATACTTCTCTCCACCATCATTGTGGTTGTGGCAAATACGACTTATTTGGCTCTAGAGTGCATGTGTGGAATACATTACCCATGAGTTGAATGCACTTTCGATCTTTCCACCAATTTCAGATGTTAACGTATGACACGTGAAGTCAATTTTAAATGTATAAGAACATACTATAAATTCGTAACGATGTCACATTTAATGTTATAGATGCTATGATGATGTGGCATGCAACAATGTTTTAGAATGTTGTTTCAAATATGACAGTGAGGCCTTTGGAATATTCCTGTCAAACGGCTGTATCTGCACTTTTTCTATAACTATATGAAAAGGAAGTTAGGCCAATCGATTTCCATTTTTAGAGTTCGTTTGTGTGTATGTGAGTATTTGTATATATTGAATATAATTGTTGTATATGTATGTGGATGTTATAGTCGTTGTATAATGTAAATTATAATAATATAAGGATATTAGGTATGTATAATTATGATGTTATAATATATAATAAATGTATATGTATTATCTTATTGATGTGATGTTATAATGTATTATTCTTAATAATAGTAAGAATAAATTAATATATAATATATTAATAAATACAATATATAAAGTTAATTTATATAGATATACCATATCGTATGGTATGCTTACATATATATATATAAGTTATTGTAGATATGATAGTTCAATAATATAGTTATATTATATATTATATTTGTTAGAGTTTCTTTGTTAATGCAATATTATATAATTTTATGGAAAAGTTTGCTCGAGAGGCTAGAGTGTATATCATACATATAATTGAGATGATGTATATCATACATATAATTGAGATATGAAAGGCTTTTCATCATTTTGTTTATATATATATATATATATAAAGGTTTATTCCTTCTAATTAGGTTATTGTTTTGAATTAGGTTTCAAAGGATTGAAGTAATATAAAAATCTGTATTATAGTTTACTTATGTTTAAATTTAGGAGAGTTTTATTAAAAACAATAACATTAGTTTTTCAAGAAATCATTAATGGATTGTAATTTTTTTATATATTGGTAACAAAATGATTTTCCTTGCACAATTTATTTTTTATTGTATTTAATGTATTATATGAAAGTGTCCATGGATAGACACGAAGTTGCCTCTATTACATTTTATTGTGCAAATGTTCTTACCATGTCATAATCTATAAAAGTTAGGAGATAAACTATGCTTGTGTTTCTATTCTTATTATTTTATTTTTATGTGTGTATTATTATTTTCTTTTTATTCTTATGGATTTTTTGTCACCATTATCTTTTTTATACTACTCTCCCTCTTTGTGTGAAGTGCAAGGCCTATTTTCATAACATGTGTAGATGGGTTTTCACTTTTGAAGTATAAAATGGATACTTTTCAGGAATATATATATATAATGAAAAGTTTAAAAAAAGTTTGTCCTACTTTAGATATATATATATATATATATATATATATATATATATATATATATATATATATATATATAGAAATATTTCTTGATAATCTTCATTTTGTACACATTCATTTTGTTTCATAAGTTATATAGATTCAGAGTTTATAGATAGTTATGCAAGTCTCAATTTGGCTTTCATTCCTTCTTTTAAACCTTAAAGGAAACATTTCATGGTGTGCTTACACTCTTGTAATTTCAAAAAATTGAAACTTTCTTCATTTAATCAAGCACTTAGTTTATAAGGAATTCAAATTAATAGTTCTAAGCTTACTCAAGCTCACTACAACAATGCATACTCTCTCTCTCTCTCTCTCTCTCTCTCTCTCTCTCTCTATATATATATATATATATATTATTTCTATATGTTTATATGTAGATAAGTTCTTTTCAAATGAACATCATGATCAATGTTTAGAAATAATATATCATTTGGTAGAAAAAATGTGTAAATCATCTCTATGTTTATGGGCATTCACATCTTATACAAAATATATATAATTAGTTGGCATAACTCAATGCTTCACAACAAAAATAAAAATTGAATTAACTCTACTTCTACAAAAATTGATAGTGTTAGACATTTACTATATTTCACTTACAACAATAATATACAAATATTTTCACGATAATATTAATCTTTAGGATTCAATCAAACTATTTTAATCTTTAAGATTCAATCAAACTATTTTTTTAAGTGTCGTTTTATTTTTTAGGATTTAACAATGTTAATTATGTTAATTTTTTTTACTTGGATTGTTTTAGAAAAACTTCCCTCAATTATGAATAATTTTATTTTACCAAATCACTTATTTTCATAAAAGCATCTTATTTAATTGTTAATGGCCTCATGATGGCCTCTCTAAAGATATGGCTAAGGCGTGTTAAATATATTAATACTTATTCTCATCAATGATATCTTATAGTATGAGAAATAAAACAATCTATAATAATATAGAGTATAAAAAGGATATTTGATGGAAAAAAAATTATAATATATTTTTTTTTTTTTAGAGATATTTTATTATATATCTAGGGTTTTGAGTGAGAATAATCTTTGTAGTTTTAAATTATTTTTTGGCTTCTTCGAAGGGTTTAGCATTTGGACATTTGAAATGAAGTGAGCGACATAGTTATAGATCATTTGGTCAAATTTGTTACATTTTGTATAATGAACCATGTGACCATATATGCTTTTCCTTATAAATCTAAGCATCGCTTTTGTATAATACAATATCATTTTGATGCTAACAAAACCTCCGTAATGGTGTTGTTTTAGTGTTGATGACATAAAGGTCACTCGTGTAGGATTTTCCTCATCTTTTTGTTTAGAGTGACAACTATTTTTTCCTATATCAGTCCATGTATATTTAGACATGTATCTTCTTTGATAATTTGATGAGATGTTATTATTTCAGATATTTTGATGACATAGAACTTATATGGTTTTACTTGGCCGTGCAAAGATACATATATCTATATTTAGGTGCTCATGATGATGCTCAATTAATTTTGTTCGTTATTTATGTAAAATGTATTTTTATTTTAATAATGTTTGCTTGTAATTTATTTCTCATAAAATTTGTTACTTATGAATTTAAATTAGATGAATATTATTTGTGTGTTTATTAATGAGCAAGTTGATTATTCAAATGGTTTAAAAAGTATTAAATAAATGATGTATATGTATTAGTGAATTGTAAATAGCAATGAAAATTGAAAAGATGAAATATGATCTATTGATTGAATGTATTTCTTAAAAAAACATGTAAAGAACGAACTAAGTCAATGAATGATACTAGATGAACATTATGATTAATATTGTTTGGTTTATGAATGATGATTATTTACATTGATTGAAGATTGACATATATGGTTATATGATGTGCTATGAACATAAGTGATTTGATATACATCACACCAAAGAGTTAGTGATTATGAGTCTCTTATGAGAGTCCATATCCATAAGGGAATATTCATAAGACTATATATATCATAGATGATTTTAGAGTGAGAATTTTCGCTCATGGGTGAAATTAAAGGGCCTCTAATTTTTATTAGTGAATTTTTGTATTAAGAGTGATTTTTTAAACTTATTTTATTAGCAAGTAATTTATTTTAAGGTAAAAATAGTGTACAGGGTTAGCCCATGTTTTAGGAGGGATAGAGGAAAGCAAATTATATTTAGCTAGGAATTTGGGGGAACAAGCTTCCATTAGCAAAATTTCTAGAAATATGGGAATTTATGATAGCTTCTTAGCCCTACCATTTGGTAAAATCGAGATTTATGGTTTAATTCCTTGGAATTTTTGGTATGGGCAGTGGGCACTCAACTTCTTTGAGTGCTTCGATACAATTTTCGCTTTGCTCGATTTCAATCTTCCCTTTGCCCGATTTCCAAAGAACATGGAGATTTTGGCCCTCCCACATGGTATAAATTATATGGGATCTGAAATGCATTTGATTTACATCATCGTTCTTGTTACCTCTTATTTCCCCTTTGGGCCTTGAGGTTTACATTTTTAGTATTTTACTCTTCGACTTTATTCTGGTTGGTAATGGGTTACTCCTAGGTTCGGCTCAGGCACCAGTTGGCAGACTGCGGTGACCATATTTTGTAAATTGTTAGTCCAAGACCCCACTCACAGATTAGGACCCCGCTCGCAGAGGAGGAGGACTCGCAGAGAAGAATCCCACTCGCGGCTCCGCTTTAAGGCTCGACCACAGTGGTACGCATATATCACCTCACTATAGATCTTCAAGTACATAGTTCAAGTATAGATGGGTTTGTGTATTGTTAATGTTATTTTCCTAAACTGAAAATAATTATACGTTCATGTTCTTTTGTGATATGGATATATATACATTTTGGATAGCCACGTTGTATGCATCCAATGAAACTGCTAAAGGTAATCCCAAACCTACAAGTGATCCAGTGTGTTGTGATTATGTTTTTGTCTCTGCATAGCTTTCTAAATTTTCCACTGAACAAGTCTTTGAAATTTAGGTTTTATCCAAATTTGACTTCTCCTCAAAGCAACTTTCAGATGAATCCTTTGCTATCTATTGTTGACTTAGATCTAAAAGCGTCATTTTTCCACAGGATCTAAGTCAACAACTCATGAGATGCGCTAATTAGTGCAGAGGTAAACCAGGGGTGCCCCCCTTTCACCCACCTTATCCGGGGACTATATTGACAAGCTAGAATCATTTAAGCCAATTGTACTAGTCTGAAGACAATTTCTATTTAGAATGGGTATGCCACATGTGAAAAAGAAAGTGGGTAGGCACTCTATTATTTTGGGCCCAATCTAACTCAAGTAGTCTATTGAGCTTCACTTTCTATCCTAAAACCATCACTTTCTAGTTATTAAAACCATTTTTTAGTTATATTTCTATCACTCCTAATCTAGTCCAAGAGTGATCATGGAGAGGTGTTTTTGCACAATTAATATTTTCCATAGACTCTCTCTATTGATAAGATTCCAAATACTTTTTCCAGCTAGAGCATTTCCAAACATATGAATATGTTTGAGGCCCCAACCCCTTCATTGTTTGGCTAAGGGTTTGTCATTTAACAAGATGATAACCTCCTCGATTCAAGTTCCCTTTCCAAAGGGAAACTAAAACAAGTTTTTTGTATCTTCTCAAACACCCCTTAGGGAATGTATTGGTTCTCTTGGATTCTAGAGTGTATTGATAAGCCCCTCTACCACTAGTAGGAATAAATATGGAGACATTGGGAATCATTGCCTTAGTCCTCTAGTTAGATTGAACAGGAAGGGCATACCCATTAATAGAATTACAACAAATGAAATGATGGAAACACAGCCCATTCTCAATTAGGCAGCATCTAGTTTTGGAAAACCAATTTGTATCAACATAAGCCTTAAGTATAACCAACAAGTCCTAGTATATGCCTCAGAAAGATCTAGTTTTCACACCATGGTGGGCATCTTTTTATATATATAATAGAGTGAAGACCTTCTTGTGTAGATACAATGGCTTCATGGATCTATATCCAGGTCAAAAATGTTTTAAGGAAATAGTATCAAAGAGGAACGTCTTCAGTGTGATATTATCAAACAATACATTTTTGTATTTCATTTTTGCATTGTAAAGTAGCATTAGTTGAATTGGAGTAGTCCGCAGTTTCAACCAAACTCTCTTCCATAGCTCTACCCTCCGTGTTGTATGGCATATATGTTTCAAATTCAAAGACAAATTCATCTTTTCTTGTTTATGTAGACCCTTGTAGCCATCCTATGACGACTTTGGAGTCACCATATATGTCCAAAACTATAATACCAAAATTCAAGGATAAGTGAAGTAGTGAGATAGTCATAAGTAGTCATGCTCTATTGTTTGCAGCCTATCATATGCCCAATTTGAAAGACAATTCATCTCTGTCAGTTAATAGGATCCAATCCCATGCACCACTAGAGCCTAGGTTATCTTGAGAGGTTTCATAAATTTTTCCCCTTGAATGAGAGGGGCCATAAGATAGGTGCAGAAGGAGTCTCAATGGATTTGGAGGCTCAAGTGTTGTGGGCTGGTACCTACATCCTTTTAATTTATAAAACAGTATATAAGGGTTTGCAACTTTGTTTTGAAATATGCATTCATTTCTAGAAATCCATATTTACCACATTGCTTCAGGCTGGTCTTTTTTCTGTATCTAAAGAATTTTGTATGTAGTGCAGTAGAGAAGATTTGATGTTGTCATGTGTCTAACTCTATGGTTGTAGACTAAGCATGTAAGGAACAACTTAGATTCACTATCTAAAGTGACAATGTACTAGTAGATGTGAAATGGATTATTCATGTTTGTCAAATAATGGACACTTATTGGGCCCCTAGCAACATTTTCTTTTAAGAATGTCCCATCTAGGTACAACTTCTTTTATGAATAGCTATGAAAATAAGATGGTTTTGGGGTGGGTATTTACTTTCCACAATTTGGTCTACCACCACTAATAGGTGTCAAGGGGGCATCATGAGGGACATGGACTTTATATCCGGTTTTGACACAATGCCTTTCCAATATTGGATTTACTCCCCATAACAGGGAGTCCTCTTCTTTTCTAAGTTGTATACCTACTTTGATCAATTGACCCATGTACTATTTCCACTGTTATTGTTTGATATCTTAGGGAAGCTTGATTTAGAGTGGTGAGTTGTCTTTTTCTAGGGGCAATCTACAAGTTGACAAGGTATGTTGTATTTCAAATCTTGTCCTTCCTATCCATTAAGACGCATCTTAACTCGTGTGTCATCTACTATACTCCAATAGAGGTGGTCAATAATGAGGTGTGTTTCTTGGGTGATAAATTTCTATAAGATATTTCATTAAGGGCGTTCCCCACATATCATGAACCTCATATTTATGGAGGCATAACAAATATCCATGATTGATTTTCCCAATAAATGACCTTGTGATACCCTATTCCAACAATATTGATGATCTCAAAAGTAGTACAATCAGCCAGCACCTAGGAAAATCCTTCAACCATAAATATCCTCAGTCTACCACCCCCTGCACTGTAAAAGACCCCGGTAATACTTTGAATGATCTCACTGCATCTGGTGCATCTATTCCAATGTCAGGTTCAAAATATCACAGGGTGGGACAGACCAAAGTGAGAGAGAAGCCCTGAGGAATGGCTCAGGGCTAATGTTTCCTGCTGATCAATGATAATGACGGCTTTGATAAAATTTCATGGGGGCATTTGTTTGATCAATGACAATGACCAGCTTTGATAAATTTCATATGGCATTTCTATTGTCTCATAGAAGAACTCAGAGCCATAATACCCACTAAATTACAAGCATGGATGATTTTATACATATCAAATTAAGGGTGGCATTTTAAAAAATGTATGAATGTTTAAAAGAAGCAGTCATAAATAGATGACTCTCTAGTAGGTGGTCAACTAGTAAAATTTCCAAACTTACTTTTATAAAGAGCTGCTTCAAATACAAAATGAATGGGTTTACGAGAAGAAAGATCATTTTTAGAACCAACAAAGTTTGCGTATATTTACCAGCAGGTTAGTGCGGTTGCCAATAGGTACAGAGCTCTTAGCCCTCATCTTCTTTGCGGATATATCAGAATCTAATGCTCCCTTGTAGAGAACGCTCAGTCTAATTATCAGATATTGAAGTTAGCCACTGGAGTCTTTGTTCTGCTCTACTGTTATGATGTTGCTGCAATGATGAGAAGTCAAATTGGTAATAAGTTTCCCTTCACATGTCACACTCCACATTGGTAAAGTTGGAGGTGATATGCAATATGTAGGCATAAAATAAAAGGTTTGGAGACACCCTTCCATCCCTCATCCTCATCATTAAACAAAATTGTGACATGTGGGACAACAACATGGACACAACACTTGTATTAGAAAATTTAGATTTGGAGAATTATGAAGCTTGACCTGTCCACATTGGGAAAACTTAGGGGTTTCTTAGGCACCATGTAGACCACCTATTTATTAACATATTGAGCCTCATTTATGTAATGGATATATTGGAGGGTAATTTGAATAGGTTAGTGATTAATTCTTGGATGAATGATTTGTTTGTGAACACTATAAGAGACCCAATATTCATTCTAGAGGTATTTATTCAATCGACATAAAAGAGGTCAATTCAAGTGCATGGAATATTAGATAAGACATTACAAAGTTGGGGGAATAGAGAGACCAATGACAACTTCCAATTAGAGGATCAAGTCTATTTGTGGGGATGGTGATTGTAGAACATATGAGGTATTATAATCTTATAGCCTTTGAGTTTTGGGCACCGAAGAAAAAACTTAGACTGGACCTTTTGTAATATGTAACTTTCTAGGAGAATAATAAAACTTTGAGCAAGCCATTTCAAGTTGGAGTTTTCTCACATTGTTATTCTCCAAATGAATCTATGGATATTATTGTGTGTAATTGATAATTTATTGCATTATGCTTGTTTTTTAGTTCAGCAAGTCATCACTTTCCTCACTATTGTCATTAGGGAAAACTATCTGAAAATCTTGCGTTACATTAATAAAATAGGGCACAGAGCTCTTGGCCCTCATCTTCTTTACCGGATATATCAAGGAATCTAATGCTCCATTGTAGAGAACGCTCAGTCTAATTCTTAGATATTGAAGTTAGCCACTGGAGTCTCTTTTCTGCTCTACTGTTATGATGGTGATGCAATGATGAGAAGTCAAACTGGTAATAAGTTTTCGTTCACATGTCACACTCCACATTGGTAAAGTTGGATGCGATATGCAATATGTAGGCATAAAATAAAAAGGTTGGAGACACCCTTCCATCCTTCATCCTCATCATTAAAAAAAATTGTGACATGGTGGGACAACAACATGGACATAACACTTGTATTAGAAAATTTAGATTTGGAGAATTTTGAAGCTTGACCTGTCCACATTGGGAAAACTCAAGGGTTTCTTAGGCACCATGTATACCACCTATATATTAACATATTGATCCTCATTTATGTAATGGATATATTGGAGGGGAATTTGAGTAGGTTAGTGATTAATTCTTGGATGAATGATTTGTTTGTGAACACTATAAGAGACCCACTATTAATTCTAGAATTATTTATTCAATCGACATAAAATAGGTCAATTCAAGTGCATGGAATATTAGATAAGACATTACAAAGTTGGGGGGATAGAGATACCAATGACAACTTCCAATTAGAGGATCAAGTCTGTTTGTAGGGATGAGTGATTTTAGAACATATGAGGTATTCTAATCTTATAGCCTTTGAGTTTTGGGCACCGGAGAAAAAACTCAGACTGAACCTTTTGTAATATGTAACTTTAGGGAGAATAATAAAACTTTGAGCAAGCCATTTCAAGTTGGAGTTTTCTCACATTGTTATTCTCCAAATGAATCTATGGATATTATTGTGTGTAATTGATAATTTATTGCATTATGCTTGTTTTTCAGTTAAACAAGTCATCATTGTCCTCACTACTTTCATTAGGGAAAACTATCTGAACATCCTGCGTTACATTAATAAAATAGGGCACAGAGCTCTTGGCCCTCATCTTCTTTACAAGATATATCAAGGTATCTAATGCTCCCTTGTAGAGAACGCTCAGTCTAATTCTCATATATTGAAGTTAGCCACTGGAGTCTCTGTTCTTCTCTACTGTTATGATGGTGTTGCAATGATGAGAAGTTAAACTGGTAATAAGTTTCCCTTCACATCCAACTTTACCAATGTCACACTCCACATTGGTAAAGTGGATGTGATATGCAATATGTAGGCATAAAATAAAAGGTTTGGAGACACCCTTCCATCCTTCATCCTCATCCCACATTAAAAAAAAAATTGTGACATGGTGGGACAACAACATGGACACAACACTTGTATTAGAAAATTTAGATTTGGAAAATTCTGAAGCTTGACCTATCCACATTGGGAAAAATCAGGGGTTTCTTAGGCACCATGTAAACCACCTATATATTAACATATTGAGAGCCTCATTTATGTAATGGATATATTGGAGGGGAATTTGAATAGGTTAGTGATTCATTCATCCAAGAATTAATTGTTTGTGAACACTATAAGAGACCCACTATTAATTCTAGAATTATTTATTCAATCGACATAAAAGAGGTCAATACAAGTGCATGGAATATTAGATAAGACATTACAAAGTTGGGGGGGATAGAGAGACCAATGACAACTTCCAATTAGAGGATCAAGTCTGTTTGTGGGGATGGTGATTGTAGAACATATGAGGTATTCTAATCTTATAGCCTTTGAGTTTTGGGCACCGGAGAAAAAACTCAGACTGAACCTTTTGTAATATGTAACTTTAGGGAGAATAATAAAACTTTGAGCAAGCCATTTCAAGTTGGAGGTTTCTCACATTGTTATTCTCCAAATGAATCTATGGACATTATTGTGTGTAATTGATAATTTATTGCATTATGCTTGTTTTCAGTTCAAAAGTCATCATTATTCCCTCACTACTTTGTCATTAAGGAAAACTATCTGAACATCCTGCGTTACATTAATAAAATAGGGCACATAGCATAGACCTCTTGGCCCTCATCTTCTTTACAAGATATATCAAGGTATCTAATGCTCCCTTGTAGAGAACGCTCAGTCTAATTCTCAGATATTGAAGTTAGCCACTGGAGTCTCTGAACTGCTCTACTATTATGATGGTGCTGCAATGATGAGAAGTCAAACTGGTAATTAGTTTCCCTTCACATGTCACACTCCACATTGGAAAAGTTGGATGTGATATGCAATATGTAGGTATAAAATAAAAAGGTTTGGAGACACCCTTTGAGAAGTCAAACTGGTAATAAGGTTCCCTTCACATGTCACACTCCACATTGGTAAAGTTGGATGTGATATGCAATATGTAGGCATAAAATAAAAAGGTTTGGAGACACCCTTCCATCCTTCATCCTCATCATTAAACAAAATTGTGACATGGTGGGACAACAACATGGACACAACACTTGTATTAGAAAATTTGAAGTCAAACTGGTAATAAGTTTCCCTTCACATGTCACACTCCACATTGGTAAAGTTGGATGTGATATGAAATATGTAGGCATAAAATAAAAAGGTTTGGAGACACCCTTCCATCCTTCATCCTCATCATTAAACAAAATTGTGACATGGTGGGACAATAATATGGACACAACACTTGTATTAGAAAATTTAGATTTGGAGAATTCTGAAGCTTGACCTGCCCACATTCGGAAAACTCAGGGGTTTCTTAGGCACCATGTAGACCACCTATATATTAACATGTTGAGCCTCATTTATGTAATGGATATATTGGAGGGGAATTTGAATAGGTTAGTGATTAATTCTTGGATGAATGAATTGTTTGTGAACACTATAAGAGACCCAATATTAATTCTAGAGGTATTTATTCAATCGACATAAAATAGGTCAATTCAAGTGCATGGAATATTAGATAAGACATTACAAAGTTGGGGGGATATAGAGACCAATGACAACTTACAATTAGAGGATCAAGTCTGTTTGTGGGGATGGTGATTGTAGAACATATGAGGTATTCTAATCTTATAGCCTTTGAGTTTTGGGCACCGAAGAAAAAACTCAGACTGAACCTTTTGTAATATGTAACTTTCTAGGAGAATAATAAAACTTTGAGCAAGCCATTTCAAGTTGGAGTTTTCTCACATTGTTATTCTCCAAATG
>SNQJ01S0004627.1:342689-355231 GCA_010110895.2 Picea sitchensis | reverse complement strand
TTGGCTAATGGAAGCTTGTTCCTCCAAATTTCAGGGGCTAAATATAATTTGTTTTCCTCTATCCCTCCTAAAAACATGGGCTAACCCTGTACACGATTTTTACCTTAAAATAAATTACGGGCTAATAAAATAAGTTTAAAAAATCACTCTAATACAAAAAATTCGCCCAATAAAAAATTAGAGACCCCTTAATTTCGCCCATGGGCGAAATTTCGCCCCGAAAATCATCTATGGTTTGGTCACTAACAAGGAAGGGAAAGTACTTGCTATTTAATAAAAATGCAAATGTAGATCTGTATTGCATCTTGTTCCATGACACTAATTCTCTTGGTGGTCATTACGAACCATTAATCTATAAAATATCATTCATATGCAATTTTGGAAGCTATAATACTTACTTGTCCCTCATGTGCAAAGACCTTCAATTCCATTGGAAACATATTATGCATGACATGCATACACATGGATTGGACATAAAAACAACTAGTACAACTAGTTGTCGTGAGAGTATGTTCAATACACTTTGCTTCTTGGTTGCAATAGAGTTTGATGTACAATCTCTAAGACTATACATTTTCCTTTCCATTCTCAATGCACTTATAGGTGGAAATCACAATGCCTTTCATTGTTTAGATCAATATCTGGCACACAATGTCATACAAAGTGTTCCAGTGGTTGGGAATTGGAAAGAATATCTAATAAACATGTCAAAGCCATATCAAAAAGGAAATATCGAGGGTGGGACAATTTTTTTTGCAGTTGATCCGAATTTATGTAGGAACACAATGAAATACAGAAATACACATAAATGCAGAGATGCAGCGGAAATAATACTTTATTTCATTAATAAAAAATGATTGAAATATGCTTACAGACAGAACGGAAAGAAACTAGTTAGGGCGCTGGTAGCTTATCTCTAAGAAGAGATGTGGCGGATATTGGCCTTTGGACTTTCTTACAATGAGGCTCAAATGCCTATTATTATTGAGAAACAATGGAGAACCCTAAACATCCAAAGACCTTACCCTAGGAGATGAAACACCAAGATTATGGGCCCCTTTTGGGAAAATTGGTACATGAACTTCCTGAGGATGTAACTTTAGCATTCGATCTCCATTTGACGCGCTCAATACCTTGTTAGAAATATCTATCCGAGGACTACAAATTTTGGGTGAGCAACATAGAACTATGTTGCTGCTCCCTGTTTTCTCAAAAAATGTCGTTTACGACCTCAAAACGGCTCCGGAAGTTCAAGACCCAAAAAACTATTAAAAATAGTAAATTGTGCGGAAACTAAAATACTGAAAGAAGCAATGGTGGGGGTCCAAGTGGAATAGGTGGGTGGCCACCAATATCCACCTGGATCATTCCTACCCCCTTATGAAGCAATGGTCCCCATTTTGTTGAGTTCCTCCATGAGATGAGAGAACTTCTGCTGAACTTGGTCCCTGGTGAGCCAGTTGCCTTGGTGAAGGAGTTGGCCTTCTTTGAAAACTCGATATAGTGTTATCTTTTGTTTTCAGGTGTGCTTGATCTATGTATCCATGATCTGATCAGTTGTGGCTTGTTCCATGCTGTTTGGATTTAACTCTGTTGGTGTGAGTTGTTTTTCCATGTCGGATGTGTCTAGTAGAGGTGGAAAGTAGGGTCGAAGGCGGTCCACATTGAACACATGGTGTAGACCAGGGAATGGTGGAATGTTGAGCTCAAAGGCATTGTCCCCTATAGCCTTGGTGATGGTGAACGACCCATAGCGGAGAGGGAGAAGATTTTGGTGGGGCCCAGCGAAGCCCTCCTTTTGTAAATTTAGCCACACTTTATCGCCCACCTGGAAGTTGTGTGGCACCCGATGTTGATCATATTTCTTTTTGTACTTAGCATTGGCTCTGTCCAAGATGTCATGAACCTATTGGTAGATGTGTTGAATGCGCTCAATGAAACTGTTTTCCTTGTCAGCCTCATATTGGACATGAGCTAAATCTTCCTGAGTAGCCACAAATGGCATGACTACGCCAATGGGACATAGTGGCTGGAATCCCAAGCCCACCTAAAAGGGGTTGTGGCTGGTTGGGCTATGGAGAGCCTGGTTGTAGAAGTTTTGTACATAGGGGAGGCTCTCATCCCATGTGTGTGGATGATTTGAGTTGTACATGCGCATAATGTGTATGATCATCTGGTTGACGACCTCTGTCTGGCCATCAGTTTGCGGATGGAAAGTTGTGGACTTGGTGAGCTTGGTGTCCAGCATCGACCAGATGCTGGACCAAAATGTACTAAGGAATCTATTGTCCCGATTTGAGATGATAGACTGTGGGATCTCAAAGTGTACCCACATTCGTTCAAAGAAGACTTTAGCAGTGGCTTTTGCTGTGACATTATTCTTGCAGGCCATCATAATGGACATCTTCGAGAATGTGTCGACGACCACAAAAAAATAGTCATTTCCATGTGTTATCACTCCAAGAAACTCCTTAGGGTTGTAAGCTAAGAATGATTGGTAACTTAAGAATAAAATGTGTAGGTATGCTTGGGACAATGGGATCACTCAATGATTAATGTAATAGACAACTCATCATACATTCAAATGAAACAGTTCTTTTAGAAAACAATAATCAGACCAAATATTTTTCAAAGGAGAGGATGAAGAATACTAATCTTGATTGCCAAATACAACTAGGTGTAGGGCTTAATGCAAGGTAGTAAGAAATACTTCACTTCAAGTCTATGAGCTTAATAAAGAGATGACGGTCTTTAAAAGCTAAGATAAATTGAAATAAAGTACAAAAACAAGATGCATGAACATTTCTGATATTGAAAGAAAAAGGAGACTGTAATTCTATTATCCAATAAGAGTCTATATAGTAGAAAAAAATGTATTCCCAGTTTGAACCCTTATCTCTTAGAAAAGATAGGCATTTATATCCTTTTACAATCAGTTTTTAAGATCCTGAAAACTTGGATGTGTATCTAAAAATACACAATAAAACTAACTAAATGCAATTGATAAACATAGACTAGTTCCTAGAACTCGAACTGTCTTCTATGTCAATATTAACATCTGTACTTCATCAGCTTTAGGACTCTATTGTGTCGTGGAAAGGTAAAGGCACCTGTCTTCTGTAGTTGGACTCCTTTAATTAACCATAATCGAAACTCTAGGTGACCAATTTAGCATTTGGTCTTCAAAATCTCCATGAATCTCTGATGCTGAGTGTTTCTCGATTAAGTGGTTAACCCTTTGATGCTCTTAAACCCCTTTAAATACTTGAAAATTGCCTTGCTCCAGCTTTAGCTTTAAAAAATTTCTTTTTGTGCTTTCACCAGCTAATTCACCTTATGATCTGTTGGTTAGCTGGTGAAAGCTCTACCTTTCACCAGCTAACTGGTTGTAAATTTACACTTTGCGCCGGTGAAAGTTCTGCCTTGGCCAAAAAGGAAACTTCCACCTCCAAAATTGTTGTTTTATCAAAAACTTAGTGTGTCTTTGATTTATCTCCCTGTATATTCACAGCAACCTGGGCTAGTACTTGTAGATCTGGATGTGACTTATGCTTCTGCTTCAATTTCTTAATTTTCCTCTTAAGGAGTTTTAGTAACCATCATAAACTGTTATAGTCCTTGGTGATTTTCTTCTTTCTCTTTTTGTCTTTGACACTCTCATGAGCCAACATTTCAAATGTTGCATTTGTCTTTGCGAAATTATCAAACAGAGATTTGTATCTTTTCTTGATTACCCTTTCCAAAACCTCTTATTGAGCAATCACTTCCTTTAGTTGCTTGATTTTTTGTGATTTCTTTGACTTTTTTCTCTTTGATGTTTCACCTTCATCATTGGGAGTAAAAGTCTCACAGTCTTGTGCAAATTCCACAGAGTGTTCAGGGATTTTAATGGCTAGACTTTCATATTCTTGCTCTGGCTCTATTTCTGAGTCTGTGTACGGTAGATTAAGAATATTTGTCTTCTTTACTGTAGGCTGCTCTGAAGTGGTTTCAAGATCTAATTTTTTCTTTTCTCTTTGAGACTTTATGCCGGAAATCCTATCTTCTGGTGGTCCTAGAAGGTCTCTCCTCCTCCTCGAGCTAATCTGAGGAGTTAATTGCTTTTTCCCAGCTTTCTTCTTCTCATTCATTGGCTGAGTTTGGGTCTCAAAGCCTTCCCAAAAAAGAAAATGTTGCCAAGTCCTTCCTTTTTGTCTTAGTTCTTCTAGGATTATCAATTTGATCAGGTTGAAATGACAAAGAGTGTTTTTCATACTCAGAGGTTCATCTCTAATCTTTTTACATACTTTGGTTAGGATTTTATGAAAGAAGAAAGGTATATTCAGGAGAGTCTTCCCTGTGAAATGATCTAAGAGTTTGAAATGATATAGCATCAGCTTATCATACCTGCCCTCTGAGGTTATATAGAGTTGAATGCCTTTGAACAGGTCTTTCCATTCGTCCTCCAAATGAGAAACTTACATGCTTTTCTTCCAAGTGATATTTCTGAATTTTGCCTTAAGGTATGCTCTGAAATTCAGATTCTTGGTTGTTGTTGTCTTAAACCAGATCTGTCCTGATCTAGGTAAGATGGTTGCTGTGGCAATGGTGGCTTCATCAACTATCATTTCTATAGAACCCACACTGGCTCTATTTCCATCATACGATTTAGCAAACGCTTCAACTGTTGTTTGGTGGAAACCATTATGTAACCTTTCAACATAACCCATGTAGCCTGTGTCTGAGAAACGTTTTTTCACATCTGGATGTGACTGTAAAAAAGACAAGATGTCCAATTCTTTCCTCAGTAATAAACCACTTTGTTTCCTTGCCATCTGTAACTTGAACCTTAGACAATTTGCAAAAAATGTCACGGTATTTCCTGATTGAGCCAAGGTTTGGCGCTGGTGAGAACTCTCGGTGTTGCCAATTCAAATATGAAACCATAACATATTGTCTGTGAACAATTCATGTTCAAAAGATGAAGTGTCGATTTGATGTCGCCGGCTGAGTAGTACTGCTCCTTTACTTGTGATGATGAATGTGAATTCGTCATCTCCAACGCCATCATTGTTGAAGCATGCATTCACGAACACGATCAGCCATAATATCTGATTTAGACGTGCATAACAGAATCCTCATCATCATTTTATTTCACCAGCGCCTCATAATGATTATGTGACGTGTGTCGAGCGTGTCATATTTTTGATTTCTGAAATCATGGAAGAAAAACACGTGTTTCGTGCTTTCACCAGCTAACTGTTTGCGGGAAAGTACTCCTTAACCATTGAAACTCGTCGCTTTCACCAGCTAACATCAACCTTGCAACACGCGTTAGTTGTTGAAAGTATTTTCATGAAATTTTATAGAAAAGACCTTTATGGATCAACTTATTTCTAAGGCATGAATTTAAAACCTAAGTTTTGACACTAGAAGAAATTAAAAACAAATAGAGAAACCTACAGATGACCATGCTATCACCTACAAAATGAAACCAAGTGACTGATTCATTTTGGGAGCTAACACCATGCTTAGTAGAAGGAAGGCCCGACATGTAATCCATAGAGATGGAATCTGCATTGTTCTTTTATCTCTTCTTGCCTAATATCCTAAACATTACTTAAAAATAACTTTAGATACACAAATTAGAAGATAAAATAAATGGTATATTTTGAAAGTTATCAAATGAACACATGCTCGATTGTAGATACCAACATCGACCAAGTACTAGGTAACAACAATATTTTTAGATTAGTTTCATTTTCATACACTACGGGGGACTGTTTTTTTGATGCACTACAAGTTCTGTTGCATTTCCATTATTCTTTAGTTGATCTATGCCATGGGATGGTAGATCACTTCCTCTTGTTCTTTCAAAATGGAAACATTGGTGCATTAGAATCATTTCAGTATGAATTGGCATCTAACTTTATGTATCAATTGCATGTTGTTCACGATGTTGATACTTGTCTTTGAAAGATGCGGTTATCTTCATCTGCAAACCAACCTGAAAATGAGAGAGGACTATGGGAGGATATGTTTTTTTATGGGATGGCTAGCCAACTAGATAAATGCATCAATCATAGTTTGGTCACTAACAAGGAAGAGAAAGTACTTGCTATTTAATAAAAATGCAAATGTAGATCTGTATTGCATCTTGTTCCATGACACTAATTCTCTTGGTGGTCATTATGAACCATTAATCTATAAAATATCATTCATATGCAATTTTGGAAGCTATAATACTTACTTGTCCCTCATGTGCAAAGACCTTCAATTCCATTGGAAACATATTATGCATGACATGCATACTCATGTATTGGACATAGAAACAACTAGTACAACTAGTTGTTGTGAGAGTATGTTCAATACACTTTGCTACTTGGTTGCAATAGAGTTTGATGTACAATCTCTAAGACTATACATTTTCCTTTCCATTCTCAATGCACTTATAGGTGGAAATCACAATGCCTTTCATTGTTTGCATCAATATCTAGCACATAATGTCATACAAAGTGTTCCAGTGGTTGGGAATTGGAAAGCATATCTAATAAACATGTCAAAGCCATATGAAAAGGGAAATATCGAGGGTGGGACAATTTTTTTTGCAGTTGATCTGAATTTATGTAGGAACACAATGAAATACAGAAATACACATAAATGTAGAGATGCATTGGAAATAAAACTTTATTTCATTAATAACAAATGACTGAAATATGCTTATAGAAAGAATGGAAATAAACTAGCTAGGGCGCTGGTATCTTATCTCTGAGAAGAGATGTGGTAGCTACTGGACTTTGGAATTTCTTACAATGAGGCTCGAAGGCCTATTATTATTGAGAAACAATGGAAAACCCTAAACATCCAAAGACCTAACCCTAGGAGATGAAACGCCAAGATTATGGGCCCCTTTTGGGTAAATTGGTACTTCAACTTCCTAAAGACGTAACTTTGGCATATGATCTCTGTTTGACGCGCTCAATACTTCGTTAGAAATATCTATCCGAGGAATACAAATTTTGGGTGAGCAACATTGAACTTCATTCTATGTTGCTCCCTGTTTTCTCAAAAAACATCGTTTACGGCCTCAAAACGGCTCCAAAAGTTCAAGACCCGAAAAACTGCTAAAAATAGTAAATTATGCAGAAACTGAAAAAATGAAAGAAGCAATGGTGGGGGTCTAAGAGGAATAGGTGGGTGGCCACCAATATCCACTTGGATCATTCCTACCCACTTATGAAGCAATGGTGCCCATTGTGTTGAGTTCCTCCATGAGATGAGGGAATTTCTGGTGAACTTGGTCCCTGGTGAGCCACTTGCCTTGGTGAAGGAGTTGGCCTTCTTTGAAAAGTTGATATAGTGGTATATTTTGTTTTTGGGCGTGCTTAATCTATGTATCCATGATTTGATCAATTTTGGCTTGTTCCATGCAGTATGGATTTAACTTTGTTGGTGTGAATTGTTTTTCCATGTCGAATGTGTCTAGTAGAGGTGGAAAGTAGGGTCGAAGGCGGTCCACATTGAACACAGGGTGCAAACCAAGGAATGGTGGAATGTTGAGCTCAAAGTCATTGTCCCCTATAGCCTTGGTGATGGTGAATGACCCATATCGGAGTGGGTGAAGCTTACGGTGGGGTCCAATGAGGCTCTCCTTTTGCAAATGTAGCCACACTTTGTCGCCCACTTGGAAGTTGTATGGCACCCGATGTTGATCATATTGCTTCTTGTACTTAGCATTGGATCTGTCCAAGATGTCATGAAGCTATTGGAGGATGTGTTGAATGTTCTCAATAAAACTATTTTCCTTGTTAGCCTCAGACTGGACATGAGCTAAACCTTCCTGAGTAGCCACAAATGGCATGGCTACGTCAATGGGACATAGTGGCTGGAATCCCAAGCCCACCTGAAAGGGGTTGTGGCTGATTGAGCTATGGAGAGCCCAGTTGTAGCAGTGTTTTATTTAGGGGAGTCTCTCATCCCATGTGAGTGGATGCTTTGAGTTGTACATGCACATAATGTGTATGATCATCTGGTTGGCAACCTCTGTCTAGCCATCAGTTTGTGGATGGAAAGCTATGGACTTGGTGAGCTTGGTGTCCGACATCGACTAGAGGCTGGACCAAAATGTACTAAGGAACCTGTTGTCCCAATTTGAGATGATAGAATGTGGGATCTCAAAGTGTACCCACATTCATTCAAAGAAGAGTTTAGCAGTGGCTTCTGTTGTGACATTCTTCTTATAGGCCATCATAATGTACATCTTCGAGAATCTGTCAACGACTACAAAAAAAAGTCATTTCCATGATTAGTAGAAGGAAGGACCGACATGTAATCCATAGAGATGGATTCCCAAGGTTGACTGGGGGTAGGAAGCTGAGTATAGAGGCCTTTATTCTTGACGGTTAGTTTGGAAATGGCGCAAGCAGTGCAAGACTTGATGTACTTCCCAACATCCTATCGAAGGTTCGACCAATAGAAATACTTTCGCAGTACTGCCACGATTTTCTCGACCCCGAAATGCCCAATGACCTGACTAAAGTGTGCCTCCCAAATCATCTTGGCATGCTCTCTTGAAGGAACACAAAGTTGTCATAGGTGACATAGCAGGGCATCCTGGAGGTGAAAATTGGGAACTTGCTTACGTTTTCCTTTCCATTCTCAATGCACTTATAGGTGGAAATCACAATGCCTTTCATTGTTTGCATCAATATCTAGCACACAATGCCATACAAAGTGTTCCAGTGGTTGGGAATTGGAAATAATATCTAATAAACATGTCAAAGCCATATCAAAAGGGAAATATCAAGGGTGGGACAATTGTTTTTGCAGTTGATCCGAATTTATGTAGGAACACAATGAAATACAGAAATACACATAAATGCAGAGATGCAGTGGAAATAATACTTTATTTCATTAATAACAAATGACTGAAATATGCTTACAGACAGAACGGAAATAAACTAGCTAGGGCGCTGGTAGCTTATCTCTGAGAAGAGATGTGGAGGCTACTGGCCTTAGGACTTTCTTATAATGAGGCTCAAATACCTATTATTATTGAGAAACAATGGAAAACCCTAAACATCCCAAGACATAACCCTAGGAGATGAAACACCAAGATTATGGGCCCCTTTTGGGAAAATTGGTACATCAACTTCCTGAGGACATAACTTTAACATACGATCTCCATTTGACGTGCTCAATACCTTGTTAGAAATATCTTTCCGAGGACTACAAATTTTGGCTGAGGAACATAGAACTGAACTATGTTGCTCCCTGTTTTCTCAAAAAACGTCGTTTACGGCCTCAAAACAGCTCCGGAAGTTCAAGACCCAAAAAGCTGTTAAAAATAGTAAATTGTGTGGAAACTAAAAAACTAAAAGAAGCAATGGTGGGGGTCCAAGTGGAATAGGTGGGTGGCCACCAATATCCACCTGGATCATTCCTACCCCCTTATGAAGCAATGGTCCCCATTGTGTTGAGTTCCTCCATGAGATGAGGGAACTTCTGCTGAACTTGGTCCCTGGTGAGCCAGTTGCATTGGTGAAGGAGTTGGCCTTCTTTGAAAACTCGATATAGAGGTATCTTTTGTTTTCAGGTGTGCTTGATCTATGTATCCATGATCTAATCAGTTGTGGCTTGTTCCATGCTGTTTGGATTTAACTCTATTGGTGTGAGTTGTTTTTCCATGTCAGATGTGTCTAGTAGAGGTGGAAAGTAGGGCTGAAGGCGGTCCACATTGAATACATGGTGCAGACCAAGGAATGGTGGAATGTTGAGCTCAAAGGCATTGTCCCCTATATCCTTGGTGATGGTGAACGACCCATATCGGAGTGGGAGAATCTTTTGGTGGGGTCCAGCGAGGCCCTCCATTTGCAAATGTAGCCACACTTTATTGCCCACCTGGAAGTTGTGTGGCACCCGATGTTGATCATGTTGCTTCTTGTACTTAGCATTGGCTCTGTCCAAGATGTCATGAACCTGTTGGCAGATGTGTTGAATGCGCTGAATGAAATTGTTTTCCTTTTCAGCATCATACTGGACATGAGCTAAATCTTCCTGAGTAGCCACAAATGGCATGGCTACATCAATGGGACATAGTGGCTAGAGTCCCAGACCCACCTGAAAGGGGTTGTGGCTGGTTGAGCTATGGAGAGCCTGGTTGTAGAAGTGTTGTACATAGGGGAGGCTCTCATCCCATGTGTGTGGATGATTTGAGTTGTACATGCACATGATGTGTATGATCATCTGGTTGATGACCTCTGTCTGGCCATCAGTTTGCGGATGGAAAGTTGTGGACTTGGTGAGCTTGGTGTCCAGCATCGACCAGAGGCTGGACCAAAATGTACTAAGGAATCTGTTGTCCCGATCTGAGATGATAGACTGAGGGATCTCAAAGTGTACCCACATTCGTTCAAAGAAGACTTTAGTAGTGGCTTTTTCTACGACATTCTTCTTGCAGGCCATCATAATGGACATCTTCGAGAATGTGTCGATGACCACAAAAAAAAAGTCATTTCCATGTGTTATCACTCCAAGAAACTCCTTAGGGTTGTAAGATAAGAATGCTTGGTAACTTAAGAATATAATGTGTAGGTATTCTTGGGACAATGGGATCACTCAATGATTAATGTAATAGAGAACTCATCATACATTCAAATGAAACAGTTCTTTTAGAAAACAATAATCAGACCAAATATTTTTCAAAGGAGAGGATGAAGAATACTAATCTTGATTGCCAAATACAACTAGGTGTAGGGATTAATGCAAGGTAGTAAGAAATCCTTCACTTCAAGTCTATGAGATTAATAAAGAGATGGCAGTCTTTAAAAGCTAAGATAAACTGAAATAAAGTACATAAACAAGATGCATGGACATTTCTGATATTGAAAGAAAAAGGAGACTGTAATTCTATTATCCAATAAGAGTCTATACAATAGAAAAAAATGTATTCCCAGTTTGAAACCTTATCTCTTAGAAAAGATAGGCATTTATAGCCTTTTACAATTGGTTTTTAAGATCCTGAAAACTTGGATCTGTATCTAAAAATAGACAATAAAACTAACTAAATGCAATTGATAAACATAGACTAGTTCCTAGAACTCGAATTGTCTTCTATGTCAATCTTAACATCTGTACTTCATCAGCTTTAGGACTTTGTTGTGTCTTGTAAAGGTAATGGCACATGTCTTCTGTAGCTGGACTCCTTTAATTAACCATAATAGAAACTCTAGGTGACCAATTTAGCATTTGGTCTTCAAAATCTCCATGAATCTCTAATGTTGAGTGTTTCTCGATTAAGTGGTTAACCCTTTGATGCTCTTAAACCCCTTTAAATACTTGAAAATTGCCTTGCTCCAGCTTTAGCTTTCAAAAATTTCTTTTTGTGCTTTCACCAGCTAATTCACCTTATGATCTGTTGGTTAGCTGGTGAAAGATCTACCTTTGACCAACTAACTGGTTGTAAATTTACCCTTTGTGCTGTTGAAAGTTCTGCCTTGTCCAAAAAGGAAACTTCCACCTCCAAAACTGTTTTTTTATCAAAAACTTAGTGTGTCTTTGATTTATCTCCCTGCATATTCACAACAACCTGGACTAGTACCTGTAGATCTGGATGCGACTTATGCTTCTACTTCAATTTATTAATTTTCCTCTTAAGGAATTTTGATAACCACCATAAATTGTTATAGTCCTTGGTGATTTTCTTCTTTCTCTTTTTGTCTTTGACACTCTCAGGAGCCAACTTTTCAAATGTTTCATTTGTCTCTGCGAAATTGTTAGACAGAGATTTGTATCTTTCCTTGATTACCCTTTCCAATGGTTATCTTCATCTGCAAACCAACCTGAAAATGAGAGAGGACTATGGGCGGATATGTTTTGCATGGGATAGCTAGCCAACTGGATAAATGCATAAATCATAGTTTGGTCACTAACAAGGAAAATAAAGTACTTTCTATTTAATAAAAATGCAAATTTAGATCTATATTGCATCTTGTTCCATGGCACTAATTCTCTTGGTGGTCATTACGAACCATTAATCTATAAAATATCATTCATATGCAATTTTGGAAGCTATAATACTTACTTGTTTCTCATGTGCGAAGACCTTCAATTCCATTGGAAACATATTATGCATGACATACATACTCATGGATTGGACATAGCAACAACTAGTACAACTAGTTGTCGTGAGAGTATGTTCAATACACTTTGCTACTTGGTTGCAATAGAGTTTGATGTACAATCTCTAAGACTATACATTTTCCTTTCCATTCTCAATGCACTTATAGGTGGAAATCACAATGCCTTTCATTGTTTGCATCAATATCTAGCACATAATGTCATACAAAGTGTTCCAGTGGTTGGGAATTGGAAAGCATATCTAATAAACATGTCAAAGCCATATCAAAAGGGAAATATCAAGGGTGGGGCAATTTCTTTTGCAGTTGATCCAAATTTATGTATGAACACAATGAAATACATAAATACACATAAACGTAGAGATGCAGTGGAAATAAGACTTTATTTCATTAATAACAAATGACTGAAATATGCTTACAGACAGA
>SNQJ01S0004627.1:297146-338454 GCA_010110895.2 Picea sitchensis | reverse complement strand
CTATGATGAGTGAACCACATTTTTCATCTTCTCAGTTACCTATGCTAGCTATGACACATGAGGATATCAATGGCATTCCTGATATGGTAGAGGAGCCTTGTGTGGGGATTGTACACAAGGAACATATGGATCTATAGACCCAAGAGGAGAGGTATGGATTGGAGATAGTTGACCTTACACATACCTATCAATATGAGGAGAGTGAATCACCACTCTTGGAGATTCCATTGATGGACCAGGTTGTGGAGAGCGATAGCTTGTTGGGACACTCACTCCTAGGATCGATCTACAGTGACGAGGATGCACTCCTTATTGGTCGGAATGACCATAGCACATGTTTGGACACATCTGTATGGGATCCAGGCGTAGATGATATTAGTAGGGTGAGTGAATAGGAGGATACAACTGCCCATACAGAATATGGTGTGATTCAGATGGGGGCTGCAGTTGGTGATGGTGTGCAGTGGCATGCAGGAAGAATCAGTAGCACAGGGGACAACGAGAAGTTCAATGCCTTATATTTTGAGGAGTGTGTTGTTGGGGATTCCATTGTTGACACTAGCAGTGAGAGGCATGAGGTAGCACCTCAACAGGATTGTGACCAGGAGTCATGACACTTGGCAGGACAATTGAGAGTCAGTGAGGGCATGATCATGGCAACCACTAGATGCATTGATGATACACATGCATTGGTGGCATGTTATTGTTGGAGGGCCTCGATGGCACAAGATAGTTTATATGGGGGACTTGTCATTGATGACTTCCATACACTCAGGGAGAGAGTGATTGTGATGAGGGTCGACTGCCAGTAGTTGTTGATGGATAGGGATTACCTATTGGAGGTTGGAGAGATGTATCACAGGGCATTGAGGGAGCAGGAGGTTGAGGTGGAATGACTCAATCATCAGTTGGTGAGAACATGGAGATTCTTGGAAGGCACATAGAAAACCCTTCAGGAATCAGAGTCTAGATCATAGGAGCTCCTTGAGGAAACTTGACAAAAATCCACTACACCTATTTCAACAGAGAGTTAGATATATCCCTCATCCACATTGCGAGAGGATGTTGGTGGTTTAGCAATGGAGCACCAATTGAGGGAGGAGCATGTGGAGTACCCAGGATTATTGATGAGTATGGAGAGATATGATCCAGAGATACATGAGGATATCCATAGGTCACAGGGACCACCCTTCACGAGGGGTGGTGAGACAGTTGGGCACACATGTAGACATGGGGATTCCAAAGCTAGGGGAATTTTTGAGGACACTTCCATTTATGTTCCAGGATTGGTTGACCTTCATGTAGAGGATGACCCTGTAGTACACCCAGAATCCATGATGTTGCAGGTGTATATAGGAGATCACATGAGAGTGGGCACACAATGATGAGTGGTAGTTCACAAAGACATACAGAGGTGTACAGTGGGATTCAGGGGGATGCACTGGATGGAAGGGAGGAGATGTACTCAGTAGAGCATGGAGATTCCTCTCCCTTGCAGCAGTATACAGATCTGGGAGATCACCTTCACTATAGAAGCAGTTGCGTGTGTGATTATGGATGGAAAATGATTGACCCACAGTTGGTAGAGATGCCTACTATGGTACCTGATGGTTGGTGTTCAGTGATGAGTTCAGGTGATTATTTACCATGAGTGCCGATGGATGAGATTTTGGTTAAGACCTTTGGATTGAACAAAGCATATGCTACTTTCCATTCCTATAGTTGGTTGTCGATATTTATGATGGACTTTCCCGATACTTTCATCATTGATAGTAGCACAAGGGGAGCTACACAATGGTAGGGGGCATGGAGTCCATTTGGTCAATAGTTTGTTGCATCTTATGAGGATCTAGGAGTGGAGGATCCATAATGGATACTTTGATCAGACAATCATGATCAGAGTAGAGAAGCATCAGCATGATGGTCCCTGTCAGAGACTAGCATGGGACCCTGGGATTACAGGGTTCTTGTTCAGAGTTGGAGCATGCATCCATTTCAGAAGCCTTCAACTCGGCTACCAGTGACTGCTTGGCCCAAAAATCACTTGTGTTGTGGGTGGAGATCTTATGGAACTCACACCACTTCCCCATGTCCTTTTTTGGATTCGTGGTGTTGTTGTTTGTTTGCAGATTTAGCGGGCTTTCCTGAGCCACCTCGTCTTGGCTTGGTCCTTTGTTTTGTGTTTTCGGGGTACCATTCCCTTGCTTCTGATTCATAGACTCGAAGTCTCGCTTCTTCTATTTGAAATTATGCTTAATCTTGGTAGCATATCGGTATGCCACACCAAGAAGGAAGATGTCGATGAACTCCATTTCCTCCTAAATGTATCTGTGTAGAAAACTATGGTACTTTAACACCAAATGTTTCTCTGAATCTTTGATACCCAACTTTGTGCGTAGGGTATGAAATAGATTCGTTAGCTCATGCACATCTTGGTCCCTTTGCTACCACAACGCAGTCCATTGTATGTATTTGTCCTCATAGCTCCCCATGGAATAATATTGTTCCTTGATGGCATCTTGGAAAGAATTCCAAGTGGGTTCGATCGAGAACATAGAGGTTTCTTCCTCACCCTGTTTTTCCGAGTAGGTTTCCCACCAGTCCTTGACATGGGGGGTGACTTTAAGGAGTGCAAAAATAATCCTTTCTCGGTCGGAAAAGTCATGAACCGAGAAATATCCTTCTAACAGATTCAACCTTCTATCTATGACATATGCATCTATTTGGCCCTCAAATATGGGAATGTCAAATTTTAGTTGTACCTTAAAAGAAGTGACGCCTCTAGAGTGGCTGTTGATTGTAGATGCGCTGCCAGTGGGCATCTGTTGAAGGATCTGGGAAAATTTGTCCATCATCGCGTTCCTTTGTTTCTCGAGGGCCTCCTCGAGAAACATTTTGATAGGATCTCCTGCAACCTCATATTTCTTTTCTTCCCCCATGGGCAGTCATCGGGGTTTGTGAGGCTGATCTTGCAAAGGTTCAACCAGATCTAGCCCTAACTCCTTATACCCTGACCTCATTGGGTAGATGCAAAGAAGGATCGAGAACGAGCATACCGCTCTAATACCACTGATCCATATTTATGTAGGAACACAATGAAATACAGAAATAAACATAAGCGTAGAGATGCAGTGGAAATAAGACTTCATTTCATTAATAACAAATGACTAAAATATGCTTACAGACAGAATGAAAATGAACTAGCTAGGGCATTGGTAGCTTATCTCCGAGAAGAGATGTGGCACCTACTGGCCTCTGGACTATCTTACAATGAGGCTTGAAGGCCTATTATTATTGAGAAACAATGGAAAACCCTAAACACCCAAAGACCTAACCCTAGGAGATGAAACACGAAGATTATGGGCCCCATTTGGGTAAATTTGCACATCAACTTCCCGAGGACGTAACTTTGGCATACGATCTCCGTTTGATGCACTCAATACCTCGTTAGAAAGATCCATCTAAGGAATACAACTTTTGGGTGATAAACATTGAAATTTGTTCCATGTTGCTCAAAAAATGTCGTTTAGGGCCTCAAAACGGCTTCGGAAGTTCAGGACTCGAAAAACTGCTAAAAATAGTAAATTGTGCGGAAACTGAAAAACAGAAAGAAGCAATGGTGGGGGTCCAAGTGGAATAGGTGGGTGGCCACCAATATCCACTTGGATTAGTATTAGATGTCAATCATAATCCAAGTAAATATCTAAGTCTGGTTCTCCCTTGCAAATATAATTTTGGACTACTACACTGTTGATTCAAACTGTGATAAAACAATTGATGTTATATCATTTGAAATAGACACATCACACATCCACTATGAACCATTGGTATGAAAAAATTGCAACCAATACTACACTTTGCATTGTAAATAGGATGCAATGAGTCCAAACATATTGGATGGAGTAAATTGCCATACGATTATGGGAACATTGAAACCAACATGTAAAAACAATTGCATTGTGCTTCATTCCCATGTGCTAGAACAACATCATCATGCACTTGATTGAAATTGTCCAAGAAAAATAATGTTAACAAATAGTAATGATGGATTGAAGCTATGTCCTCATTGAGAATTGGAAATCCCTAGTAAGAATCCTAAGCTTACTTACCACCAGCTGAAAAAAGTCATACGTGCAAAACACAAGTGCATTGACACGTTCTCTGCTGAAGACAAGAAACAAATGACCAATGCAGAAGACCAACAAATTACTTCCCTTGGACAATGTGCACAAATAGTTCTCACAATAAATAGTCATTCCAACCTCCACATCCCAAGCCACGAAGCAGATCCATTTACAGTTTATACACATAAACTCACTTACCACCAACTGAAAAAGAAAATATGTGAAAGACAAAAAATAAATTACATATCTAGCGTCGACCATCGTTTTGATAAGAGTTGAAGCATACGGTTCCATATATTAATCAAAACCTCTTAAAATTCCAAGAAGGAAAAATTAACATATACCCATTGGGTATTTCCATCTACAAAAGAAATATGCAAAGAAAGTCTATATGGAAGAAATTAAGGACACCCCTAGGAACACATGTGCAATTTGTAAGCAATTGCATTTTCAAAAGAACATTAAATGTTTCACCCATGACTTGGAAAAATAATATATGAGATTGACATTGAATGAAGAAACATTATCCATTAGAAAAGTATGTGTTTCATGCAAAAGGTGACTCCAAAATGGAAAATTTCCTCAATTTACGACACCAAATCAAATAAGATGTAACAAGTCACTACCAAATGTAGCTAAACTTTCAAAACTTGAAGAGAGAGTTGTATCGTTACAAATTTCATTTGCACATATTATGAACGGTTTTTAACTAAATTTGTATGTTATTTTGATATCGACCAAATAGACATGGATATTGCATAAAACAAAGAGAGCTATAGAAGTTATGGATCTCACATTGGAGGGAAGTTATTTGTGGGAAGAAGGGATTAGAGTGATTAAAATCGGCCTCTTGTGCACGTAAGCAGTTGCAGCGTTGCGACCTTCAATGTCCCAGGTGGTGCAGATGCTCACAAAGAAGGGAGAACATCTTTCTTCGCCCACAAAGCACGCTTTCACAAATATCGATAGTTGGGGCACACCTAGCCGAGTTAAAGGTCCTAGTAGTGCAAAAAATTCTACGACACCTTCTAACCATTCTGCAACTTTTGATCCTTCATCAGGCATTCTGGAACCTGTTAGTTATAACTGTAACCTCAACAATATGTGACTGTACACTGCCAGCTGTACTAGTCATTTGGATTCATTCCTTTGTTTCTTGATTTAGTTTCTTCTTTTCCCTTTATATATCTAGACTATAAGCTAATACATTTGAGCACTCTGCATATTCTTGTTCCTTGTTCTATCTACTTTGTTTCTTTTTTTCATGCACAGTTTCTTGTTTTTTCATGGTATTAGAGTACGTGATGTGAGAATCTCCAGAGAGCTTGGAGAGTAGCCCAATCCAAGGAGTGAAGAGCTCAAGAAGTGATTCTCTCCACAGTGCCTGGAGAGTAAATCGATCCCAGGAGGAAGAGTGCAGATAATATGTTGTCTCACAAACGAGAGCGCAGGAGGTAAGACTCTTCACGGAGCTTGTGATGCAGGAAAGCTTGGCTCCCCTCACTCACCCGCTCTCAGGATCGTTCAATTCCCTGCTTCGAGCCGAAATTGGCTCCTTAGATTCCTCCTGTTGGAGTCCTTTTCTAAAATTCGACCCAATCCACAGGTCCTTACGCTCTCCCTAACGGCCTTCAGCACTTGACCATGGTTATCCCTGACTCTGTATCGGGGTTCGGGGTTTTGCGGTTCTCACTGTCGAGAGTCACTGTCCTCTCGAATCCCCGATTCGTGATCAGCTCTTTATCCTGGCCTTAGCCCCTCTGGCCATGCCCTTTGGTCCATGCGACCTTCTTCCATAAGACTGCAATCTTATCTTTTCTTCTGTCGGGCTTTCAAACATCAAAACCTGATGTTCCCTTGTGCTCTAGCCCTCCCCAGCTATATCATGGTCGATACGACCACCTCCGATATGACCTCAGTCAAATAGCGTCCCATCAGGGTTTTGGGGTTCGCTAGTTTGCAATGCGAGGTTTTCACCACCACGGAATCCCCGATATGCCGATCCCCGATGTGCTCCAGATTTCTAACAACTGGCCTCCACTAACCTCCTGTTGTGGCCCACACGCCTTATCGAGAAATTGCGTTTCACGATTCTACAATGCACGAAACCTATGTGCTCGGGACCTCTGATATCCCGATTTTCGACTCATCCCAGGTGACTGACACCTATCCTCCACGCTGGTCCCTATTGCAGATTTTCCCCTGTGTGTTGATGGCTGCCACGCATCCTCCTAGATGGATGATCCCGATTTCGTCAGGATTTTGGGACTTTCGATGTCCTGTTTCCCTCAACCTCGAGAACTCTGATTCTCCGAATGCCGATATCCCGATCCTTCGATGGATTCCTGCCACTTGTCCACTGAATGGACGGTCCAGATTACGTCGTTGATTCGAGACCTGCAAGTCCCAATGCCTGGTGCCTTGGATCTCCGAAACAGAAGATCGCATGACACGTGCCCCTTCTCAAACGGACGACTCAGATTTTCTCTCGGGATTTCGAGACCCCGGTTCTCATGACCTATAGAACTCCAATTTCCCAATGGCCAAGATCCCGATTGCTATCCCTCGTTAAGCTTCTGCCAATCCAACAGCTAATGGGATTTCCCCTTCTGATCTAACGGTTCAGACCTGCTCTTCTGTGTGCTCCTCCTCCTGAGGCTAAACCGTGCGCTACTTCTCCCGATCCAACGGATGACGGGATTTCTTCACGAGATCTGATGGTTGTAGGTCCCCCTTTTATATAGGCTCCTTCTAAGCTCCTCCTGGATGTAACTAGTTCAACGGTCCAGATCTGCTTTCCCCACCTGATCCAATGATTCCTGTTGCTCCCTCCTGAACGTCTAAGATTTCTTCCCAAGCTTGGAAGGATTCTACGCTCTCAAGGCTTTGACCTTTGCTTCCTTTCTTCCCTACGAACTCCTCGACTTGAGTCTCGCTTGTGCGTATGAAAATGCTATCCTTCCTGAGCTTCTGCCCTTTGAATCCTCACGAGATTCTTTGACTCCTGCCCTCCTACGGAGTCTTCGCACACAAAGCACTATCTGTCTTGAGATTCTACGAACACTCAGAACCCTTGGGGAATTTTGTCCTTCTTCTCCCTCAGATGGAGAATATCGATGCCTTCCTGGCTTCCTGCTCGAGCAACCTCCTTGCTGAGTATTTCTGGGTATTCATCTACCCAATACAGGTCCCTCAGTGGACTCTGTTTTCTGCTTCATAACTCCAATATTTCTTTCCTCCTATGTCTGCCTGCACACTTACTCAACGCCCTCCTGGCAGAGTCTCTTTCCTTAGAACGCTCAGTAGTCCTGGGTTTCTTCCATGCAACCTATGCACTCGCTCGATGCCCTTCTGGCAGAGCTTCTCAGAATCCTCTACGATTCCGGTCCTTCCGAACTCACAGCAGAGTTCTTTCCTTTGTGCACCTCTGTACACATGCTCGATGCCCTCTTGGCAGAGCTCCTACATAACTTACAACAAAGTTCTATCTGCGACTGTGTCTCAGCTACAAAGCCTTACCTCCTGAGGATTTCAGCAACCTCACAGGTCTTCCTTCTGAGTTGTTGATTCCAGTCCCGTGCCTCAACACATCTTCATCTGACTCCTCTGAGTTTAGAAGTGCATCCTCCTGTGCACTGGTATTCAGAGTTTCAACACTTTGTCATGCCCTCACGACATGAAACCTCAAAGACCTCTCAACCATGAAATCAAACAAAATCCTTGCAATGGCATGATAACAACACACACATACAACATATAATGAACACCCACAAACATGCATATAAGACAGAACATGTGTAGGAAAACTGCTTCTGTATTCTATTAAAATGGAAAAATGCCTATATTTTACAAATGGTGTTCTCCAGCTCTCCCTGGCTCTACAACTCAACTAACTCAAAATGAGATCTGAAAATCTCTTTTACCTAAGGGGCTCATTGAGCGCTTCCCTCCAGGACTCACCTACCCTATTCAATTACAATCAATGGATGTCTAGTCTGCTATCCAGAACTAGATCTCAGCTGATCTATATTAAAGGCCGATCCTATATAATGCCTGCATAAAATCACGGCTTCCTGGATCACCAACATAAGTAAATTTAATTACATTCATAACAAATTCAAATGAGGTTGCACCTCCCTTTTTGCATATGAATGCATGCGCGCTGATGTGGATGGTTGGCTGGCGGTATGGAGCGATGCTCCTGCATCAGCTTGGAGAGAAATCCTCTTAAAATAATGTTGGAGACATCACAACACATGAATTCATCCCTGTAGAAGGGCGAAGCATTTAAATATATATATAACCACTTCTTTAGGAGGAAAATACTGTCGTAGCAGAGGAGAAGATACAACATTTGTTGGATCGGTCGCGAGAGCATATCTGGGCCATTAAATCAAGGCCAGACAGATCAAGGAGTGCACAGAAGGAGAACATATTCCAACCATTGGAACTAAGTGAGTGGATTGACAGTCGCCGGATCCAGGTAAGTCGCATTGTGTTTAACACTTATCCTCCTTTGGACTTCAGAAGTTTGGAGATTTTCTATTTTTAGCTGAAGAGGAGACGAGTCTACCAAAGTCCCGAAGTGAATCAGGATGCATGTCAACAGATCCTGGAGTCCGGAAAGTAATCACTCCAGGAGGAAGCAACTGCTAAAGGTCACCATATACCCGAAGCTCTGAAGAGCTAGAGTAAATCTAGGCCATTGATCATAGAGTACACGTGGTAGGATATCATGTGCTCTAGAGGATAGCCACTTCAGAGAAAATTCGGATGCGTGAAGCAAGAAATCTTGAAGGTCGGAGTTCATCTGGACCATCCATCAATGAGGAAACGTGGAGGCTAATCTCACACTTCGACGATTCAACACTCCAGAGGTTAGCGCGTGTTAGCAGACGAAAAATCTTGAAGGCCGAAGTCTTGAAATGGATCTTGGCAGTTGGTTTTCCAAGGTCTGAGGACCGTTGATCTTTGAATGCCAGAAGCCCCAAAGATATATGAGTGGAGGAAGTAAGCCACAAGGTACAAGTCACCCGAAGCTCCAAAGAGCAGAGTAAATCAAGGTAGTCGGTATGAAGGCAACGTGGCAACAAATTGAAGGAGGTTTGGAGCACCAACACTCCGGAAGAGCTAAGGTGTGTTGAGTCGTGAACTCCCGAAGCAAGGAAGAGTTGGAGTAGATCCAATCCATTGATCATGATGGACACATGGAAGCCATCTGATAATTCGACGATCTTTCACTCTAGAAGAAAAGTGAAGTAGTGACATAAAAAGACACGAAGGCCGAAGGCTGAAGAGGATTGAGACCACTCATTGAGAAGACACATGGATCGTAAGATCCCACACTCCACGAGTTTTCTAATTCGACACTTTGGAGGATTGTTAGTATTGTGCATTAAAAATCCCAGAAGCCCGAAATCCCAAAGTAATTGTGGACTATTGATCTATTCATCTATTTTTCCATTCGCCGATTTAGAGGAAACAAGGTCTCAATGGATTGTGACGCCCGAAACCCGAAGCCCCAAAGAACCTGGTTCTTATCCCTTGGTCATATGAGGGGTTAACATGAGTTGTTTTTTCTCGTTAAAAGAAATCCTTAGAACGCCTATTTTTTCTCCATTTAAAAGGGTCACAGTCGATAAAGAATGCAGTTTGAAGCTATGAATCTGATCAATCTTGTGCTCTATCTTTCACGTGGGAAATAGGTAAAGCAAAAAAATCACTATCATTTTTTACTGTTCTATTCTATTTTTTTTGAAATGGCCACCTCTAACAATTTAGGGCCAACGCAAAGGCCAATACTTCTTTGGAAGAACTATGAGTTTTGGTCTCTCATAATGATATCCTTCTTACAGGCACATGAGTGCTAGGATCTAGTGGATCATGGCTATGTGGAACTAGATCCCATAGTTCTCGCTGCCATGACCGATCAACAATGAAATGCACAGGAAGAACAGAGAAAAAGGGAGAACAAATCCAAGTTCTGGATTCAAAACTTTGTGGATGACTCGATTTTCTCCAAAATCATAGGCGTTACCTCAAAACAGGCCTGGGACATCCTACAATCATCTTACCAAGGAAATGACAAGGTCAAAATAGTGAAGCTGCAGACCTTGAGGACACATTTTGAGACTTTGAAAATGATAGAGTCTGAAAACATGGACCAATTTATGACTAGAGTCATGGGAATTGTAAGCCAGATCAGATTGATTGGTGGAGACATCCCTAATCAAAGGATTGTTGAGAAATTCCTCATAAGTATTCCAAATAAATTTGAGATGTTTGCTACAGCCATCCTTGAATCCAAAGATATGTCCAATTTTTCCACAGATGAACTAATGGGTTCTCTATTGACACATGATACGCAACTACATCTAGAAGACGAGTCAATATCCAACGCCTTCAAAACACAATTCTCCTTCAACAGAGGTAGAGGCAGAGGAAGAGGGAGAAGTCCATGCAATCGACACTTAGGTGAAGGTCATACCTATCAAAAAAGGAATCTGAATTACCGACCTCAAAGAGGTAGAGGGAGGAGATCAAATGACAAATCAAGCATACAATGATATTACTGGAAAAAGTATGGACACTATGAATCTGAATGCAGGAAGAAGCATGAAGATCAACACTTAGGAAAAGCACATGTCTCGAATCATGAAGGAGACACCTCTGGTGGGATGTTTCTTTCCTGTAACAAGATTGAAGAACAACACCAGGATCTCTGGTTGCTGGACAATGGATGCAACAATCATATGATAGGTAACCAAAAATTATTTTCTTGCATTGATTCTTCTCTTCCATCATACATTACACTTGGAGATGCCTCTCTAGTTAAATTTCAAGGCAAAGTAACTTTACCTATTTTCACTAAACAATATGTAAAGAAAGACATACATGATGTCTATCATGTTCCAGATCTGAAACATAATCTCTTAAGTGTAGGAAAAATAATTGAACATGGATATAAGGTAATTTTTAAAGGAGCCTCATGTAGGATATGTGACAAAACCCCCAGTAGAAAATTGATTTTTGAAATCCACATGACTAGAAATCGAATGTTTCCCCTGTTCCTTAGAACTGCAAATCTAACCCAATCTTATGCACAAATTGCATACACCCCTAATGAAACTGTGATTTGGCATGCAAGATTTGGAAATCTACCCTTTCAGAATCTAAGCCTTCTACAGAAGCACTCCATGGTCAAATGTCTACCTATATTCAAAGAGAAAAATCCCCCATATGATTCTTTCATTCTTGGAAAGCATAAGAGAACTAGTTTTCCACAGTCCTCCACTCAAGCCAAACAACACCAAGAGTTGGTCCACACTGACCTCTGTGGATCAATGAACACAAATTCAATAGGTGGCAACGTTTATTTTCTAACGTTTATTGATGATTTCAGCATGAAAATATGGATCTATTTTCTCAGACTCAAGTATGAAACTTTTGCAAAGTTCAAAGAGTTCAAGGATGAAGCTGAAAAACAAAGTGGAAAATATGTGAAAGTTCTCAAGTTAGATGGAGGAGGAGAATACAACTCCAAAGAATTTACAAATTTCTGCAAATCACAAGGCATCATCATGCAAACTACAGCCAGGTATACTCCACAACAAAATGCAGTGGCTGAGAGGAAAAACCAGACTATAATGAACATGGAAAGGAGCCTTCTCAAAGAGAAGAGTATGTTGAATTTATTTTGAGATGAAGCTATAGCCTGTTCCGTCTATCTACTAAATAGATCCCCAACCACTAGTGTCAATATGAAGGTCCCTCAAAAAGCATGGAGTGGGACAAAATTGAATGTTTCTCATCTTAGGGAATTTTGATGTATTGCATTTGCTCACATATGTTCCGAATTAAGAAAAAAACTTGATGATAGAATGGAAATTATCAAGAAGACCAAGCCATCTGCAAAATGAGGAAGCTCTACTACGAGATTTTCTTCATGGGAAATCGTGAAACGCAACAAGTTAGAAAGATCTCAGGGGATGGGGATCTAAATCCGGCCTGTACACTACCTCCAAAGGATACAATCAAGTCAACAAGATTCTGAATGTCCCTCCCAATCCATCTCAATGGAAATAAATCTGGAGGGTGAAATGTCTTCCAAAAATCGATATGTTCATCTAGATATTGGCTCACAATGCCATCCTTACAGGAGACAACCTCAAAATAAAAGGATAGGAAGGCCCCATGCATTTCCCCTTTTGCATTTCATGGGAAGAATCGACGGTCTGTCTACTATTGAACTGCCCATTTTCTCATCAGGTTTGGAGTCGAGTGCTAGTCCCTTGGACGAACCTTGTAACCTTCCCAGTGGAGCTAACCTCACTCCTCATCCATTGGCAGGATGCGTGTCCTTTCTCCGTTAAAAAGAAAGAGTGATTAAAACTCTGCTGGGTATCCTTGCCAAAATTTATCCTGTGGAAAAATATGGTTAGAGCGAAATGCTCGAATATTCAAAGGGAAAAAAGCCAACACAGACCAAGTGGTCGCAAAAGCCAAAGATTTGTTCTGGGATTTCCTTTCCTCTATTCATCTTCCAACAAACAAAGGTAATTTAACTTCTATCAAAGAATAATGGGTGTCCGACATTCTCCCAAACTCGCTGAAAGTGCCAACAGGTCCAGTTCCTCCCACAAGCAATTGGGAGATCAGATTAGACTCTTGATCGTTCACAAAATGGTGAAACTCTCTTTAGAAACATAGCCTCTTCTTTGACGGAGCTTCTAAAGGAAACCCCAGTGCGACAGGCGGGGGAGGGGTGCTTATAGATCTCGAGGAAATAAAGGTTCTCTCGTATTCTTGGGGAATCGACGAAGACACCAATAACATAGCTGAAGCGTTAGCCCTCTTGCAAGGACTCTCTCAAGCCCTAGCCAAGAACATTATAGATCTAAATGTCTTTGGGGATTCCCGTATCATTATTCAGGCTCTTTCTTCTAAGATTCTTACCAGTCATATGCGACTCATGCAAATACTCAAGAAAATCAAACTCCTTATGGACAACTTTCAGTCAATCCATCTATTCCACATACTCTGGGAATTAAACAACGAAACAGATAAAGAGGCAAACAAGGCAGCATTTCTAAGAAAAGGTGTCCTATCTTTAGATGGAAACAAGGGATACGACAGATTACCTTAAATATTTATCCGAGGGCTAACGCTCGAAGTAAGAATTGAGCCTCTTCTAATGAAGGCTAATTGTAATCATACCAACAACTTTCTGCTGTCTTCCTAATATATTCCATAATCGTTCTCATTAAAAAAAAAATACATAATTATATTAGTCCTTTAAAATATTGAAAATATTGGTTAATTAATTAATACATTATTAAATTAGTAAACTATTAATAAAATAAATATTAAAATAATAAATTAAAAATACATTAATGAAATAATAAATTAAAAATACATTAATAATATATAATTATATTAGTCATTTAAAATATTGATTAATAAATTAATACATTGATAAAATATTGAATACAATTAATATAATAATAAAACATCAATATATTAATAAATTCTCCAAAAATACAATATACATTAATAAAGTAAAAAAACATTTCTAATACATTTGATGAAACTGACATTAAAATATTACACTATAACATTAAAGTATTGATAAGTGAAATAGTATTCATACATTAATTGAGTATTTAAATATTAATAATATATTAAAACATTAATAATGTATTAAATCATTAATAATGTATCAAATCATTAATAATGTATTAAAGAGTGTGTCACTATTGTGACACTAAGAAGGTTGAAGATGAAAAACACTTTCTCTTAGATTGTCCAACCTATATCTATATTAGATCTTATTTTCAAAATATTAATCACACTACCAACCTTCCTAACCTCTTAACTCAACAAAAGTATGGTGATCTTGGAAAACTTCTCTTAATGATTTTCTAGAATAGAAACAAAATTCTAAAGTATCACAAGTAATCACTTACCCTCTTAAGGTCTGATAGACCAATTAGATCTTAGTGGACATTAATCATCATCATCATCATCATTAAAATATTAATATATTCATACATTAATGTAATAAAATATTATTTTTTTAATTAAATAATTACATTAACGATATATAAATTATTATAAAAAATAATAAAAATATTAATTTTTTAATTAAAATATTACAAGAAGCGTCCCCGTCGTATCAGTTTCGGTAGCTAGCCCAGCGGCGGTTGTTCATAGGTCTACTTTTGTCTCCGCTGCTTCCCTAAACCCATGAGGAGTCCCCCACCTTTTTTATTATATTGGAGTCGCGAGTCTCAGAGAGAAGTTTTTAATACGATATATAAATTATTATAAAAAATAATAAGTGATAAAGTTATAAATCTATTAAATAATTAAAATATTAATATAATCTATAAATTAAAGTATTAAACATTAATGTATAATATAATGTATTATAATTAATTATTAATAATATATTGTTACATTAATCAATAAATTGTTAATTAAATAATTAATACAATAATAAAACATTTATATATTAACTTAACATTAAAATATTAATATAATCTACAAATTAAAGTATTAAACATAATGTATAATGTAATGCATTATAATTAATTATTAATAATATATTATTACATTAATCATTAAATTGTTAATTAATACATTAATACATTAATTATTAAATTATTAATTAAGTAATTAATACATTAATAAAGCATTTATATATTAACCCAACATTAAAGTATTTAGAAATATAATAATATATTAAATTATTACTAATACATTAATAATATATATTTAGATAATTAAATTAAAGTGTTAATACATCTTAACAGGTCATAAGTTCAAATCCAGAGTGATGTAGGGTATGTATACCTCCGTAGACTTTACCAATCAAATTGCTAGGCGGAGGGGGATCCCTTGTCCCACAAACAAAGGGGTCTCATACACCAATTTGATGTGGCTTGGCCGTAACCTTAACAATATATTATTATTATATTAAGTGAAAATTTATTAATAATATTTTAATATATTTAAGTATTAAAATATTAATAAATTGATGTGATAATATGTAATAAATATTCATGTATTAATTAAATAATACATTAATGATATTAATTAATGTATTAATACACAAATACATTAATGTGTTAAAGTATGAATGTATTAAATAATTAAAACATTAATGTGTTAAAGTATAAATGTATTAAATAATTAAAACATTAATGTGTTAAAATATGAATGTATTAAATAATAAAAATATTAATGTGATAATATGGGGAACAAGTATGTATGTGTAATGTATTAATCAAACTATATTAAGTGTAAGCACATTAATAAATGTTAGAAAGTAAAAATGTTAAAGAAATGTAATACATTATATATATATATATATATATATATATATATATATATATATATATATTGTGAAATTATTTGTAGGCTTTGTATTACTAAGCGAGGGTTTATGTGATACAAAAAGGGGACTCTGGTTTGTAAAGGAAACAGACCGAGAGGTTCCCCAAGTTTAAAAAAAAAGGGGACTCCCTGGTTTGCCAAAAAGGAAACCAGACCAGAGGTTCCCAAGTTTCGTTTTTTGAAATAAACAAGGGGTGGGACTCGACTACCATTGTGGGAAACCAACCCAGTCCTACCATATCCAGTTTTTGAAAAGATAAGCACAACAGACATGAAAAAACATAAGCTGAGACTAACACAAGATTGACCAGACTGACTTAACAATAGACTAACCAGACACTAGTCTAGGACAATGATGTGTTTCTTTCCTTCATCCGCCTAGCCCTTGTTCTCCTCCTTCTGGGAGATCGTGTGGGTCTTTCTAATATGTGCTAGAGCTCATTTTCCATTGGCTGGCGTGATGTCCATGTGATGGACGTAGCGTAGGTAGAGGTGGAATTAAGAAGCCAACCGCTCCATCTTGGCTTTCTGGTCCTTCTCGACCTCAGCTGGCAGTTTAGTAATGGTTTCTAGACTACTGAGGTGACTCAAAATTTCATTCAGTAGTTTCTTGTGTTCCTTGTTTTCATCCAGTCTAGCGTCTTCCATTTTCGAGCTCACTTTGCCGACCATCATCTTTGTTAGCCATGCCATTTCCACTGTTTTGTGGTAGAGGGTTTCCCTAGGTTGCGTGGCTCCCAGATCAGTTACCCAATCCGCTTCCTGAGTCATAACAGCCCATGCTTTTCCTTTACATTTTTCTTTGATTTCCTTTTCCCACTGGGTAATGGTCGCTTTTCCTTTCGGTGCAACCAGAGTATGAAAGGTGTCCTCCGTGTTTTTTTCCACCTGCTCCATCCTTGAGACCCGCTGAGGACTGTTCAGAGTTTCCTTCCCCAAGGGGTTTCTTTTGCTGTGTGTTTGCTTCATTTGCACCATCCCATCTGGCCTATGGCAACTCCTTTGGTGGATTCTCAACCTGTTCCTGTCTACACAGGGGTTCCTCCTTTCACTACCCTCTTATCTATGGTAGCCCCTGAAATTGCACTCTTCCTGTTTTCATCTATTTCTACTGTTTCTGCTCTTATTGAACTTCCCCTACTGTGGGATCATCCTTCCAATCATGGTCTGATCGTAGAGGTGAACCTTCCCGTCCTTTTTCCCCGTCACGGTACGTATGATCATGATGAATCGACCATTATCCCTGTGCGGGCCCTTGCCCATACTCGCTTGATATCCTACTGTGATACTCCTTGTACCTATTCTTTGGCGTGGTGTATCAATACTGGTCCGTGTCAATCCCTCTTGCCTTACGTCATTCGCTTCCTGTCGTTTGTCGTCTATAATTTCCCACGGTCTTTCCCCACAATTCTTATTGTTGACATGACCTTGTTTTCGTACCCTCGTGTGTTGTATAATATGATCCTGCAATGTAATTAGTGGTCGAGTGTTGGGCAGTTATATCCTTCCTGGGTCCTTCGTGCCTTTCGTTAGGCCTTGCACTGCACTCCTTGATGTGACCTTCCTTGCTTAAACTGTCGTCACGATCTTTTGTCGCTAGTTGGATGCAATCTATTTTAAACTGTCCATTCAGAATGTTGATCCAGGTAGTGTCTAGTTTTGGTCCTTCCTTGCTAACCCCCTCATTGGCGATTCTATCCACTAAGCCATTCCCTGACCTACGTACCCAACACAAATCTAATATAAATACATTTAAAACATATGAAAATATTAATAACTTACATTAATACATTAAAATAATAAAGTATTATGTAAGTAATAAATTATTAATAACATTAATAAAATAAAAATATATTAAAACTACTTTATAACATTATTACATAAAAATAATAAATTTATTACACTTTTACAATAAAGTATCAATACATTATTAAAATACTCATGAATACATTCATTAATGCAATAATCACTAATACATTAATACAATATGCTATATTAATAAAGTAATGCATTAAAAATACAATAATAAATTAATAATATTTAGAAAAGTATTAAAGTACTAATTTGTTAAATATAAAAGTATTAATTAATTAATATTTTAATGTAATGTAAGAACTAAACTATAATGTAGCATGTTAATTAATAAATAGCTTAATAATACAATCACTATATTAATAGAATATTCATTAATACAATAATCATTAATACATTAATACAATATACTATATTAATAAAGTAATGCATTAAAAATACACTAATAAATTAATAATACTTTAAGAAAGTATTAAACATTAAATCTATACTTTATGTTGTATTAAATTTATTATTATTAATGTACTAATACTTAAATTTAAACATTGCAATAATGTATTGAATAATTAATACATTAGTATTTTAACACATTAATGTATTTATGTATGAATGTATTAATCAATAGACCATTATGGTTGATCATGCTTGACCTTCATCGTGGTTTGATATTATTGATCATCACCATGATTGACTATGGTTGATCGGGGTTGACTACCATTTTTCATGCCCATGGCTAGCGTTTGTAGACCATGTGGAGATGATTATGGTGGGCGACGTTGATTATGACATCCACAAATTATGCTGAAGATATTAGGACAAAGGGTTTTTGTTTCTCACATTATGGTATTGCAAAACATTTATGAGATTCCCACAATGGGTTATGGCCATCACATTGTGACATTGGGAAATGTTTGTGCCATTGCAATGTTGGGCAATGTTTGTTACATTGTCACATTAGGGTTTTGTACATCACCTTGCGACAATGGGTTCTTTTTGTCACATTCCTATGCTTTGAAATGTTTGTGACATTATGATGTGAGGATATGCATGTATATCATTCCATGGTTCTATGGTTCGTCACATAGTGACAACAAGTCTATGTGCATAGAATTAAAATGTTACAAAGTTCATTGCAATGTGACAAATGAAAGAGTTTTGTAACACAACAAGTTTTCATCATGAACGTCGCATTGTGATGTGGGTTATGTTCATCACATTGCAACGTTTGGAAATATTTATCACATTGGGACATTAGGATATGAGTGTCACATTGTAACGTGATGATATATTCATCAAAACGCGATAATAGGGCTATGTTTGTCACATTGCGAAATATGTTTCTCATCATCACATTGAGACATTGAGTTGTGTACATCACATTGCCACAAGGGGTTATGTTCATCAGATTGTGACATTTGGAAATGTTTGTAACATTGTGATGTTAGGATATGTGTGTCACATTGTGATGTGATGATATGTTCATCAAAATGCGACAACATAACTATGTTCGTCAGATTGCAACATCTATTTATGATCATCACATTGTGACATTGATTTGTGTACACCACATGGTGACAAGGGGTTATGTTCAACACATTGCGATGTTTGGAAATGTTTATCACATTGCAACATTAGGGTTTTGTACATCACATTGCGACAATGGGTTCTCTTCATCATAATGCGATGTTTTGAAATGTTTGTTTCATTGTGACGTGAGGATATGCATGTATATCATTATGTGGTGCTATGGTTGGTCACATAATGACGACGAGTCTATGTGCATAGCAATACAATGTTACACAGTTCATTGCAATGTGAAAAATAAAAGAGTTTTGTAACATTAAAAGTTTTCGGCATGAATGTCTTATTGCAATGTGAGTTATGTTCATCACATTGCGACGACGAGAAATGCTCATCTCATTGTAGTGTTACACTAAGTTTGTCACATTGTGACATTGAGTTGTGTACATCACATTGTGATAAGGGGTCATGTTCAGCACATTGCGACATTGAGTTGTGTACATCACATTGCGACAAGGGGTTATGTTCGACACATTGTGACGTTTGAAAATGTTTGTCACATTGTGACATTAGGATATGTGCGTCACATTGTGACGTGATGAAATGTTAATCAAAATGTAACAAAAGGGTTATGTTCGTCACATTGCGACATGTATTTATGACCATCACATTGCATCATTAAGTTGCATACATCACATTGTGACAAGGGGTTATGTTCAACACATTGTGATGTTTGGAAATGTTTTTCACATTGACATTAGGATATGTGTATCATATTGTGACGAGATGATATGTTCTTCAAAATGCAATGATAGGGATATGTCCGTCACATTGTGACATCTATTTATGATCATCACATTGCGAAATTGAGTTGTGTACATCACACTCTGACAAGGGTTATGTTCGATACATTATGATGTTTGGAAAGTTTTGTGACATTGTGGCATTAGGATATGTGCAATGTGATGATATGTTTGTAAAAATGCGATGACGGCGCTATGTTCGTCAAATTGTGACATATATTTATTATTGACACATTGCGATATTATTATGTTTTTTACATTGCAACGTAACTATGCTTGTCACATTGCGACGTTACAACGAAAGATTTTACATGTTGCATTGCAATGTAGGTTTTGAACGTCGCATTGCATTGGTGGGTTTGGTACATTAGATTGTGATGTTGGCATATGTTGGTCAAATTGTGACATCTTGAAATGTTCGCGACATTGTAACCTAAAGTTATGTTGGATTGCATCAAAGATAATATATGTTTGATCATAGTTAATTTAAAAGTTTATCATAGTTTATTGGATCATAGTTAAAGTAAAATTCATCATAGTTTAAGAGATTTATACGAAATATTTTTTCAAAATGACATATATAAGAATAAGTGTGTATATACACACTCAGTTTCATTATAGTATTATTAATATTTTTTAATAGGTTGTAATTATAAATATGGGATTTTAACATTCATATTCTTAAGATTTCTTAATAGATTGTAATTATAAATACGAGATCCAATTAAAACACACTATATAGAAAAACACACACACATATATGATATCCAATTAAAAATCATTTAATATATATAATCCAATGTATGTGAATTTAAAAAGAGTGTGTATATAAACTTATTTCATTAAAACATTCTTATTGTTAAGATTTTTTAATAGATTGTAATTTTAAATACTAGATGCAATTAAAAGGAAATATGTATATAAATACAAACAAATTATCTATGTAAATGCGAGATCCAATTAATTAATTAATTTATATAGAAAAAAAAAAAACTACTCAATGTATGTAGATTTAAAGACAACATATTAAAACCTATAAAAGAATTTAAAAAACCCAATGATATCCAATTAAAACACATTATATATAACCATAAATATATATATATATATATATAAGCGCTAATGTATACAAATTTAAAATTTACTGTTTAAAAACTAAATTGTAATAGATTTTCCACTATGTAAAAAACAAGTGCAACAGGTTGCGATATACTGCTTCTCAAGATAATAAAAGAAATTTTATTCAAATCTATGTAAACTTACCGAGTTTCTTTTGTTTTTGATTTGACCATTCCTCTCATAGAGTGTGCGAGTGCTTTAGCCTGTTTCTATAATTAAAATATGTCATTTCAAAAAAACCTAAATTTATTTTGGAGCCGAGCGTTTCTATCATATGTTTCCATAAGTAACTGGTTTTTTTAATAACATTTTTTAGTGTATAGTGGAGGTTTTGCGGGGAAGCCTGCCACCAGATCCATTGGGTTTCTAACCCCGTAACTATCAATTAACTTACCAAAAAAATTAAAAATGGTTTCATAACTACACATTTGGAAAAATAAGAAAAAAAAAAAGAGAGTCTTATTTCATAGGTCAATGGTAACTTACCAAAATAATTAAAAATGGTTTCATAACTACACATTTGGAAAAATAAGAAAATAAAAATAAAAAAAGAGTCTTATTTGTTATAAAATTGTTTTATCATTAGAGTTGTACCTTATAAGAAAGTGACACTCATATATAGTCATGTCAAAATTAATTTCAAACCTCAAATGAAGAGAAGGTTGCAATAACACTATCAATTTATTGACCAATGAGAGGTCATACAAATACCAATTTTGTTATATTGAATTTTTTTTTTTATTTGTTATGTTCAACATTAAAATTTACACACATTTTTTAAGTCAACATAAAACTAATATGAAAGTCAATGCTAACTCGTTGCTATATACTACCTCTGTGCCTTAGACAGTATAATAAAAAAAAGAGAAATCAAAACTGTTCCATCACCCGATCTAATCTATTGGTTGTTGTTGCATTAAATGCCCTCACTAGGGCTGTAGTAAGAGCGAACAAATGGGCAGAATCGCTACCACACACGATCTTAGGGTGAAATCAAGTATACAATACAATCAACAAAACAATAATTCCTATATCATCTCGATATCTCTACATGACTTTCCTCATTTCGAGGATAAGCATCACGGTTGAGTGCAACAATAGACTCTCAGCATTAATTCACTAGTATACTATGACTTCCACATGTTCTGACATATAATGGAATATTATATCACAAAAAGCACAAAAACAAAAAATCTGATCTCTTTTATTTTGTCTTGATAGAATATTTATATTACTTGAAAGCAAAAAAATCGAACCCCTGGTTGGATTTCAAATGGTGAAAAAGCCATATAGATTCTGTATGATAATAGCTTCGTGTATGATAATATCGTTGTGGGACCTTAAACAAAATGTTGATCCCGACTATCACTTTGGAGATTTGTGTAACTGCAGAATTTAGACAAATGATTTTCTTCATGCGAAAGCTGGTAGTCCAAAGCTTGGAGTATTTCATGAGAAACAATGGTAGATTTCTCACCGGGGGACAGTTGCTCAAGCGATGGTATATTTCTCACTGTGGCATGGTTGATCTAGCAATGATCTATAAATTGAATTTGTTGTACATGTCCAGAAATCCAATTCATAGCATTATAATGATACAATATAGCTATATTGAAATCACAAAAACAACGAAAATGTTTGATTTAACACAAGTTGATTTAAAGAAACTAAAAAGATAGAAATCCAATTCTTAGCATGATCATTATACAGGTTGATTTAAAGGATGTATGAAAAATTTAAAAATACAGACCAAAGTAACCAAATGAAAAGAGCAATAGGGAGTAGAAAGGGAGATGTGGGTATCATAGTTAAATATAATTAGGGAAATATAATTAAATATAATTAAATTCATCTTGTGAACTGTTCATCTTTTTTTTTTAGGGAAATATAATTAAATTCTTTTCCCAGGAAAAGGAGAAATTAGCATATCTCCTACTATAGCGAATCTAGAATTGATTTTCAAATATGATATTCTGAAAGAAGATACCTCCAATTTTAGACTAGATAAAAAGCTTGGCAAGGGAGGTTTTGGATCATTCTTTTAAGTGAGCGGTCACTGACATTCAATTAAATCAGATATTTAGAGGTAGCGGCTTTAGTCTTAATGTATAACATAAATAATTTTGTCGTTAATTGATGTGCACAGGGTTCTACCTATTTGAGAAGTTGTAGTCAAACGACTGTATTTGTAAATGAAGCGAATCTTATCAGGGTTCAGCACAAGAATGTAGTGAAATTGGTTGGTTTCTCTATTGAAATTTCAGAAAGGCTACTACGAATACATCCAGAATAACAGTCTGGACAAGATTATATTCGGTTTCTTCTCAGTTTCTTTTTAACTGAGAAGATTATATTCAGTTTCTGGACAAGATTATATTCAGTTTCTTCTCAGTTTCTTTTTAATCGCTACATGGATCCTGGATTTAACTGTCTGTAACTCTGATGCAATTCATTAATTGTAGATACAACAAAATCTCCTTCACTTGGCTGGAGAGAGAGGTATGAAAAGATAGTTGGAACCTGGAGTCGGATGGCCTATCTTCACGTGGAGTCTGACATTAAGATTTTGCACGGAGATATTAAAGCGATCAATATTTTATTGGACAAAAAAGATAGACCCAATATAGCAGACTTTGGCTTAGCCAAACTCTTTGCGGAAGATCAGAGCCATGTTAGCAATAGATTTGTAGGAACTTTGTAAGAATTCTCTCTACATGATGAGCTCAATATCTTTATATCTTTATACCAAATACAACTCATAAGTCTGAAAATGGATCATATAATTTTAAAAGGGTTCCAATTAAGATATGGAGATTTCATTGTACATGATGATGTTGTGCAGTGGTTACATGGCTCCCGAGTACAGTTTGGGTGAAGACATGGAGTGTCTCATATGAAGAGTGTTTCATGTGGATCTCAATCTTTATAGTCGAAAATACCCATAATATTATGAACGATTACTAGCTAAAGTTGTATGTTATTTAGATATTGGCCAAGAAAACATATTACAAGAGCTTTAGAAATTAACACAATCACATTATAAAAGTGGTTATATATGATCACTAAGGTTTCACATCTTCTAACCAATTTATACATATAAAAATTTGAATTTTAATGAACGAGATATTCAATGATCAACCTAAAAGCATCCAAAAATGAAATTCATCACAACTAAAAAAGTGTGAGAATATAAAATAGTATCATACTACCATCTAACATCCCTTCAATAGTTATTAATATAGAAAATATTTTAAAATTAAGAAATAACTCTAAAAATTTAAGTTAAATGTAAAAAGTTTTAATACTCTGTTTTAATGTTAACCTTACACTTTACAAGCAATTAAGCTTATGCATGGTAGGTACGATGGAATTTGTTTTTTTTTATTAATAAAGTAGGTGAACAATGAAATTAAATGATTTTGGAGTTGACTTTGGTAGACAGCTCGAACCAAACTCCGCCCATGCCCCTTGACAGATCACCCATCTCACCATTCTTTGGATTCTGGGACTCTATCGAATATAAAATTATTCCCATAAGGCTTGGAAAGGACACAAAAGAAGTGCACCTTATTGAAAATATTAACTACAAGTTGTGAGATTTATGCTTATGCTGACTTTGTCTCTCACGGAAAGTAGAGATGTTAGTCTTTCAAGTATGACAAGGAGAAGTTTTAGCAAGAGCATATTTAATATGTATATGTATGAGTCTGTAGGAAGTCGATATGCAGAGAGATAGAAGGTAATAGTCGATAGAGAGAAAGAATAGCAGTTGTGAGGACTCAGAGAAGTCCGAGAGCTTAAGCTCTGGTACTTTGTAAGTCTGCAAAAGTCGTTGGAGTCGAAGCTCGACATAGTCTTGTATTTTGCAATAATGCACAATGCTTAGGTTCATAATATATTAAGTTTTGTGTGTTGATGTATTTATGAGTTCTGTTTGTGATTTTGTGTGTTAAAGAGTAGCACATTGTGAATAAATTGTTTTATTAAGTGTTTTTATCACAACACATAGTATATTGAGTGGTCTATGAACTGTGCGAGATAAGTCCTGAGAGTTAAGTGACGAAGAATTTCATTGTGTGGTCTTTGTAATTGCATTGCGTACAGTTTGTCTGCCGTTGTAAATCCAAGATCCAATATCATAGTAGGTTTTATCAGAGAAAACTTTATCAGAGTAAATTTCAAGAGAAACAACTTTGTTGAAAAGTGAAAAATATGGCTTCTACTTCAAATCTGCAACCTCCCACTTTTACAAGCAAAAATTATGAGCTATGGTCCTTGACCATGAAGGAACTATTTCGAGGTCCATATGTATGGGAGATAGCTGATAATGGCTATGTGGAACCAACCGATTAAAAGGTGTACAATGCACTCACACAAGCTGAGAATGATGTTTAGAAAGATCAAAGGAAGAAGGATGGAAAGACAATGTTTTTCATACATCAAGCCATGCATGAAATAATACTCCCAAGAGTTGCAATAGAAAAGCAAGACAAGGAAGCATGAGACATATTACAAACTTATTATCAAGGTATGGACAAATTCGAGACTTCAAAAATACAAATTCTTAGAAGAGATTTTGAAACTTTGTCAATGAAAGACATAGATTCAATAGATTCCTTTTATACCCATGTTATTGGCCTCATAAATCAGATTAAGTCCCATGGAGAAACCATAGAAAACAGGAAGGTTGTTGAGAAGGTACTTAGGAGTTTTCCTCTTAAATTTGATACTTTTGTTGTGACTTTGGAAGAGAACAAAGACCTAATTCAGTTTATCCTAGATGAACTGCAAGCCTCCCTCATTAATTATGAACACATATTAAATAGGTCAAATAAGAAAATGAAAATGAAAATGCATTTTTTTTGTAGTCATCTATAAGCCGTGAAAGAGGAAGGGGGAGAGCTAAATATAGAGGCATAGGAAGGAGTTATTCTAGAGGTGGACGCAGTAGAAGTCTTGCAAATTCTGGTGGAAGAGGAAAAAATCCAAATAACGGTCAGCCAAGTAATCATAGATTTGATCAATCAAAGATTCAGTTCCACTACTATAAACAATATGGACATTATGCATATGAATGTAGGAAGAGACAATATAATCAGAACAAGCAAGGACAAGATCAATCAAACAATGCAAATAGTCCAGGTCTAGTCCTATGTTTATGGCATGCGCTGAAGCAATGCCTATAATATCACTAGTTAAATGAAATGTTTCTCAAGAAAGTCCTTGTGACATATGGTATCTAGATTCAGGTTGCAGTAATCACATGACAAGAAACTTAGAATTGTTTTCTAGTTTGGATAAGTGAGTCCAAACTAAAGTTACACTTGGAACATATATCCAAGTCACTATTTTAGGCAAAGGAAGTATTAACATTTTAACTAAACAAGGAGAGAAAAAAGTTATGCCTGGTGTATATTATGTTTCTGGCCTAAAACATAGTTTGATGAGCATTGGACAATTATTATAGAAATGATACATAGTCTAAATGGAAGATAATCATTGTGTGATTTTGGATAGATGTCCAAGCAATCAACTTATTGCAATAATTTAGATGAAAAGTAATAGAATGTTCCCATTGACATTGAATCTAGCCATGAAGAGAAAAACAACGCAAGTTGATAGAGAGAAACAACAACAGTTGATAGAGAGAAACAACAACAGTTGATTGAGATAGAAGGTAATAGTTGATAGAGAGAAACAATAGCAGTTGTGAGGACTCAGAGAAGTCCGAGAGCTTAAGCTCTGGTTCTTTGTAAGTCTGCAAAAGTCGTTGGAGCCAAAGCTCGACATAGTCTTGTATTTTGCAATAATGCACAATGCTTAGGTTCATAATATATTAAGTTTTGTGTGTTGATGTATTTATGAGTTATATTTGTGATTTTGTGTGTTAAAGAGTAGCACATTGTGAATAAATTGTTTTATTAAGTGTTTTTATCACAGCACACAGTATATTGAGTGGTCTATGAACTGTGCAATAAGTCCTGAGAGTTCAGTGACGAAGAATTTCATTGTGTGGTCTTTGTAATTGCATAGCGTAGAGTTTGTCTGCGTGTTGTAAATCCAAGATCCAGTATCATAGTAGGTTTTACCAGAGAAAACTTTATCAGAGTAAATTTCAAGAGAAACAACTTTGTTGAAAAGTGAAAAATATGGCTTCTACTTCAAATATGAAACCTCCCACTTTTACAAGAAAAAATTATGAGCTATGGTCCTTGACCATGAAGGCACTATTTTGAGGTCCAGATGTATGGGAGATATTGGATAATGGCTATGTGGAACCAACGAATTAGGAGGTGTACAATGCACTCACACGAGCTGAGAAGGATGTTTAGAAAGATCAAAGGAAGAAGGATGGAAAGGCAATGTTTTTCATACATCAAGCCATGCATGGAATAATACTCCCAAGAGTTGCAATAGAAAATAAATACAAGAAAGCATGAGACATATTACAAACTTATTATCAAGGTATGGACAAATTCAAGACTTCAAAACTACAAATTCTTAGAAGAGATTTTGGAACTTTGTCAATGAAAGACATAGATTCAATAGATTCCTTTTATACCCATGTTATTGGCCTAATAAATCAGATTAAGTCCCATGGAGAAACCATAGAAAACATGAAGGTTGTTGAGAAGGTACTTAGGAGTCGTCCTCTTAAATTTGATACCCTTTTTGTGACTTTGGAAGAGAACAAAGACCTAATTCAGTTTATCCTAGATGAAATCCAAGCCTCCCTCATTAATTATGAACACATATTAAATAGTTCAAATAAGAAAATGAAAATGAAAATGCATTTTTTGTGTAGTCATCTATAAGCCGTGAAAGAGGAAGGGGGAGAGCTAACTCTAGAGGCATAGGAAGGAGTTATTCTAGAGGTGGACGCAATAGAAGTCCTGCAAATTCTGGTGGAAGAGGAAAAAATCCAAATAACAGTCAGCCAAGTAATCATAGATTTGATCAATCAAAGATTCAGTTCCACTACTATAAACAATATGGACATTATGCATATGAATGCAGGAAGAGACAATATAATCAGAACAAGCAAGGGAAATATCAATCAAACAATGCAAATAGTCCCTCTAGTCCTATTTTTATGGCTCGCGCTGAAGCAATGCCTATAATATCACCAGTTAAATGAAATGTTTCTCAAGAAAGTCCTTGTGACATATGGTATCTAGATTCAGGTTGCAGTAATCACATGACAAGAAACTTAGAATTGTTTTCTAGTTTGGATAAGTGAGTCCAAAATAAAGTTACACTTGGAACATATATCCAAGTCACTATTTTAGGCAAAGGAATTATTAACATTTTAACTAAACAAGGAGAGCAAAAAGTTATGCCTGATGTGTATTATGTTTTTGGCCTAAAACATAATTTGATGAGCACTGGACAATTATTACAGAAATGATACATAGTCTAAATGGAAGATAATCATTGTGTGATTTTGGATATATGTCCAAGCAATCAACTGATTGCAATAATTCAGATGACAAGTAATAGAATGTTCCCATTGACATTGAAGCTAGCCATGAAGAGAAAAACAACGCAAGTTGTCTATAAAAAAAAGATGCACAGTCTGACACTGCATTCAAAAAAAAAAGAGAAGAAGTAAGTGCATGCAGTTCCAAGGAAGGTAAATTTAGTGTGCACAGTTTAGATAAGAAGTAAGTGCACGCAGTTCCAAGGAAGGTAAAGTTAGTGTGCACAGTGTAAAGGAAGGTAAAGGAAGGTAAAGGAAGGTAAAGGTAAATTGGCGCAGAGATGTGGACAACATTCCAATACGAAGTGTAGGATGATTCTCAACTGTGGAATTTCATATTTGGACATTTAAACTTTGGAGGTATGAAGCTGCTACATACAAAGTATATAGTAAAATGTTTTCCATTGATTGAAAAACCAGAAAGAATATGTGAAGGCTTCATCTTTGGAAGACAACATAGATAATCATTTTTGGTTGGAAAGTCATATAGAGAAAAATATCCACTGGAAATTGTACATTCATAAATCTGTGGACCAATGAAAACACCATCTATAGGATGAAGTACATATTTTCTTACATTCATTGATTATTTCTGAAGAAAAACATGTCTTTATTTCCTAAAACATAAATCTGATGCCTTTTCTTGTTTTCAAAAATTCAAGTCACTTGTAGAGAAGAAGAGTGGTCACTACATCAAGGTTCTAATAATGGACATAGGAGGTGAATATGTTTCAATAGAGTTTCATAAATTTTGTAAAATTCATTGAATTTACAAGCAATTCACTCTGTGGTATACACCACAGAAGAATGATGTCGCGAAGAGGAGGAAAGAAAACTTCATGGAAATGGCATGCAATATGTTGGAAACCAAACATTTTTCAAGTGAGCATTGGGTTGAGGAAGTAGCAACTATAGTATACATCATGAATAAGTTTCCATCAAAAAGTGTGAAAAACAAAGTTCCTCAAGAAGCATGGACATGTATGAAGGATGATGTGGCACACTTAATTTTTTTTGGTTATGTTTCATACACCCATGTTCTAGATGAGATGAGAAATAAGCTAGATAAAAAAAGGACATAAATGTGTATTTGTTGGGTATTTTGACGATACAAAAGCATACATGGTGTATGATCCTATTGCAAGAAAATTCATAATCAGTTGTGATGTTCAATTTGTGGAGAATGAAGCATGGGATGGAAGCATATAAATGACAGTCAAAATCATTGATGTTATTGGACATGATTACATAGAGGAAGAAGTGGTTCAAACACCAATTATAATTCATTGCGCAATTCCTACCACTCTTGGAACTGTGACACAAATCCCAACTCAAAATACTCAAGTGAGATCTGCAAGTGCACAATCCACACCTAGAGCGCAAAAAACTTCAACAACCAGTCCAAGTGGTTATACAACTCAATATCCAACATTAGCAACTCTGTTACCAAGAAATACAAGAAGTTTGCACAACATCTATAACTTTGACACAACAAATTCATTTTAATTTTTTGCTCTGTTTTCACAAATAGATGATCCATTAACCTTTTAATAAGTTGTCAAGGATGATTTATGGGCATAAGCCATGGATAAAGAAATTTAATGCATAGAGGACAATCAGACATGTAAACTAGTAGATGTAACCGAAGACAAGGAATGTAGACTACCTTGGGAGGATGCATTCTTACGCCCCACCTCCACTGGATAAGAACTCATGCCTCAATCGATCAATCAGATGAATACCCTGGGAACAATAGACAAGGAACACTATCAGTGAGGTGAAGTAAAATTGTAATTTTATAATGAAAGAATTTTTCGAGACTTCTCACATACCTACAGATTGATGCCATTTACAAAAATTCCACATACCTATATATAAATTTCAGTTTACGTACATATAGAAAGAGTTCCACGATGAAATAAGGTGGAAACATGGGATTGGGGATAAGAATAGTTAAAAGACACATTCCTGCAGAGTAAAAATGCACCCACAGCTGGTAGAAGGTGGATTCAGTCGCTGTGCTCAACTCACCCACTGGTAAAAAGGGAAGATGTAAAAAACCTAAATGTAGAAAAACAAGTAAAAAAACCTAAATGGAGGGAAAACAAATAGTAGTAAAAAAACTAAACTTAGTAAAACACTTGGTAAATCATCATTTTTATGCTAATCTCCTTAAACACCCTTTTTAATGGAAAACATACATCTTTTGTCATGAACGTAAGTTAATGCTTCAAATCAAATCTTTTCATTTATTTTGACGACTAAGAATATTTTGAGCATATTAATTCGTATCATATTAAATGCCTATTAATTATGGCCATTTCCAATAGGTGTAGGCCTATCCGCTTAATTATGAATCAATTGTGCAACCTTCAATGCCCCGAGTGGTGTGGATGCCCACAAATGAGCAAGAACATCTTCCTTCGCCCATAACATCCGCTTCATAGATCTTGATAGCGAGGGCACATCTAACTGAGTTAAAGTTCGTAGAGTTATTGACAGTGAAAAAACATCAATTATGCAACAAGTTCTATGAAACCTTTTGATAACCATTCTCCAACTTTTGATCCTTCATGAGGCATTATGGAACCAAGGTAAAAATGAGGCAATGTCTCTGGGCATCATAATAAATATCTGTTGATTATAGTCGGGCATTACCTTCTCCATTTAATACACTAATCAAGCTCAAATCCTTGTTACTGTTATTACACAATTAGGCGAGTCAAAGAGGTTGTTGAAGATTTAAATAACTTTGCTTGCTTCATTGATCCCAAATTTAAATATTGTTGCTTCAAGTAAACTTTATTATTGAAGATGTAAGAAATAAAAATGGTGACGGAAATAAACTAGTGAATATTTTTATAGAAAGGGATTGGAGGTGACCTCTCTTCATCATCGTCATGAAGGTAACCTCTGTTCATCATCTTCATGTTTCTATGAACGATCATGTACATGTGGATATCTAGTTACCTCTCAACCTCCAGTTCTGAATCAAACTCAAGACTTTGTGTTGTAGGCCCTGCCTCATCATCATGGCGACCTTGTCATTGACCTACTCCCTCATGGCCTACTGGGTTAGTTGCAGCAATTTCCCCTTGCTCCCTTGACCCCACATCTACATAGAAAATATGTCACACATTAGTACTAGGTATGCATCAATAGTTGAAACAAAGAAAATACTATATGCAATAAAAAGTACGGTAGTACCACTCAGGTCCAATTATTGGCCCCATGTGATGAAGTTGCGCTCATCTCTAGATGGTAATCACAAGGTCTCCACACAGAAAAAAAACATATTTGTTGTCAATGTCGTAGCTTTTAGTTAAACTGCCATGAGATTTGCACATATACTTCTTAAACAGTCACACATGTTATACACATGAATACTTTCAATAGTCATGAGTTCCTTGACGTGTAAAACATCTGTGTGATTGTCTTCAACCCTTCAGCGAAGATTGCATGACTTCCCATTAAAACAATCATGAGATATCTTCGCACATATATATTTTCCTCACAATTACAAACCTGTCCCAACATTTGTTCATAACCATTCTTATGTGCGCCATAGAGAATTTGCCACGTGATAATCATAGCTTCCACGTGCCCTTAGTCATGCAACCCTAATTTTGTGTTTGTGCTTTGTCATTCCCTTGAGATGTGTTACTTTCCAACAAACAGTTGCTAAGAGAGTTGTGTGGGTCCCACGTGCAGTTAATCGTGCAACCCTAATTGCGTGTTTGTGCTTTGTCATTCCCATGAGATGACTTACTTTCCAACAAACACTTGCTAAGAGAATTGTGTGGATCCTAGGTGTAGTTAGTCATGGAACAAGGCTAAAATTTACAGTCTACTAAGGTAAAAATCCAAAAATTGTTTAACCAAGATCTCACGTATCTGCAGTTAATCATGGAGCAAGGCTAAAATTTACAGTTTACTCAGGTAAAAATCCAAAAAAAATTAACTAAGGTAAAACTTTGGAGAAGGCTAAAATTTATAGTCAGCCCCATATAATAGGAAGTCAAGAGGGGAAAGGGGTGGCGGGTACAATAATATAAGTATATTAATATATAATTGTAGTCAAAAGTCAAAATTTCTACAAGATTAAATTTTAATACTAAAAAAATATAATTTAATGTTAAACGAATATTTATGAATTTAGTTTGTGTAGTTGTGGGATGGACTTTATCCTATCCACTCACTCAAGTGTTATTTTAATATTAAAAAAATATAATTTAATGTTAAATAGATATTTATGAATTGAATTTAGTTTGTGTAATTGTGGGATGGATGTTGTTTTTGTAAATAAGACTATATCAATTCATAATCACAAGTTTGGGATGGATGTTTTTTTTAATGAATGTTATATCAGTTCAAGATTAAACTTTGCCTCTTTGCTAATTAGCAATATGATGGTTTTGTAAAGACTTCATTTTAGTGAACTAAAATGCAGCCAATTTGCTGAAATTTCTTGTGCAGAGGGAAAAAATGGGAGCATTCACTTGTAGTCACATCGAGAAAGTCCTTGGTGCATTAGAATCATTTCAGTATGAATTGGCATCTAACAAAATGTTCAAATTGAGGATGATCAAGCTATAGAAACCAAAAAACGAAACAAAAACATGTTTGCATTATGGAATCTGCATTGTTCTTTTGTCTCTTCTTGCATAATATCCTAAACATTACTTAAAAATAACTTCATATACATAAATTAGAAGATAAAATAAATGGTATATGTTGAAAGTTATCAAATGAACACATGCTCGATTGTAGATACCAACATCGACCAAGTACTAAGTAACAACAATATTTTCAGATTAGTTTCATTTTCATACAGTGCGGGGGACTGTTTGTTTGATGCACTACAAGTTCTGTTGCATTTCCATTATTCTTCAGTTGAGCTATGCCATGGAATGGTAGATCACTTCCTCTTGTGCTTGCACAATGGAAACATTGGTGCATTAGAATCATTTCAGTATGAATCGGAATCTAACTTTCTGTATCAGTGGCACGTTGTTCATGATGTTGATACTTGTGTTTGAAAGATGTAGTTATCTTCATCTGCAAACCAACCTGAAAATGAGAGAGGACTATGGGGGGATATGTTTTGCATGGGATGGGTAGCCAACTGGATAAATGCATAAATCATGGTTTGGTCACTAAAAAGGAAAATAAAGTACTTTCTATTTAATAAAAATGCAAATTTAGATTTGTATTGCATCTTGTTCCATGACACTAATTCTCTTGGTGGTCATTACAAACCATTAATCTATAAAATATCATTCATATGAAATTTTGGAAGCCATAATACTTACTTGTTGCTCATGTGCAAAGACCTTCAATTCCATTGGAAACATATTGTGCATGACATACATACTCATGGATTGGACATAGCAACAACTAGTACAACTAGTTGTCGTGAGAGTATGTTCAATACACTTTGCTACTTGGTTGCAATAGAGTTCAATGTACAATCTCTAAGAATATACATTTTCCTTTCCATTCTCAATGCACTTGTAGGTGGAAATCACAATGCCTTTATGGCACACGCTGAAGCAATGCCTATAATATCACCAGTTAAATGAAATGTTTCTCAAGAAATTCCTTGTGACATATGGTATCTAGATTCAGGTTGCAGTAATCACATGACAAGAAACTTAGAATTGTTTTCTAGTTTGGATAAGTGAGTCCAAACTAAAGTTACACTTGGAACATATATCCAAGTCACTATTTTAGGCAAAGGAAGTATTAACATTTTAACTAAACAAGGAGAGAAAAAAGTTATGCTTGATGTATATTATGTTTCTAGCCTAAAACATAATTTGATGAGCACTGGACAATTATTACAGAAATGATACATAGTCTAAATGGAAGATAATCATTGTGTGATTTTGGATAGATGTCCAAGCAATCAAATTATTGCAATAATTCAGATGACAAGTAATAGAATGTTCCCATTGACATTGAAGCTAGCCATGAAGAGAAAAACAACGCAAGTTGTCTATAAAAAAAAGATGCACAATTTGACACTGCATTCAAAGAAAAAAGAGAAGAAGTAAGTGCAGGCAGTTTCAAGAAGGTAAAGTTAGTGTGCATAGTTTAGAGAAGAAGTAAGTGCACACAGTTCCAAGGAAGGTAAAGTTAGTGTGCACAGTTTTAAAGAAAAAGAAGGAGAAATTGGCACAGAGATGTAGACAACATTCCAATACGAAGTGTAGGATGATTCTCAACTGTGGAATTTCATATTTGGACATTTAAACTTTGGAGGTATGAAGCTGCTACATACAAAGGATATAGTAAAATGTTTTCCATTGATTCAAAAACCAGAAATAATATGTGAAGGCTTCATCTTTGGAAGGCAACATAGAGAATCATTTTTGGTTGGAAAGTCATATAGAGAAAAATATCCACTATAAATTGTACATTCATAAATCTGTGGACCAATGAAAACACCATCTATAGGATGAAGTACATATTTTCTTACATTCATTGATTATTTCTCAAGAAAAACATGGCTTTATTTCCTAAAACATAAATCTGACGCCTTTTCTTGTTTTCAACAATTTAAGTCACTTGTAGAGAAGAAGAGTGGTCACTATATCCAGGTTCTAAGAATGGACATAGGAGGTGAATATGTTTCAAGAGAGTTTCATAACTTTTGTAAAATTCATGAAATTTACAAGCAATTCACTCTGCGGTATACACCACAGAAGAATGTTGTCGTGGAGAGGAGGAAAGAAAACATCATGGAAATGGCATGCAGTATGTTGGAAACCAAACATTTTTCATGTGAGTATTGGGTTGAGGAAGTAGCAACTATAGTATACATCATGAACAAGTTTCCAACAAAAAATGTGAAAAACAAAGTTCCTCAAGAAGCATGGACATGTATGAAGCATAATGTGGCGCACTTAATTTTTTTTGGTTATGTTTCATACACCCATGTTCTAGATGAGATGAGAAATAAGCTAGATAAAAAGGGACATAAATGTGTATTTGTTGGGTATTTTGAAGATACAAAAGCATACATGATGTATGATCCTATTGCAAGAAAAGTCATAATGAGTTGTGATGTTCAATTCCTGGAGAATGAAGCATGGGATGGAAGCATATAAATGACAGTCAAAATCATTGATGTTATTGGGCATGATTACATAGAGGAAGAAGTGGTTCAAACACCAATTATAATTCATTGCGCAGTTCCTACCACTCTTGGAACTGCGACACAAATCCCATCTCAAACTGCTCGAGTGAGATCTGCAGGTGCACAATCAACACCTAAAGTGTAAAAAACTTTAACAAACAGTCCAAGTGGTTATACAACTCTATATCCAACATTAGCAACTCTGTTACCAAGAAATACAAGAAGTTTTCACAACATCTATAACTTTGACACAAAAAATTCATTTTATTTTTTTTCTCTATTTTAACAAATAGATGATCCATTAACCTTTTAATAAGATGTCAAGGATGATTTATGGGCATAAGCCATGGATAAAGAAATTTAATGCATAGAGTACAATTAGACATGTAAACTGGTAGATGTAACTGAAGACAAGGAATGTAGACTACCTTGGGAGGATGCATTCTTACGCCCTGCCTCCACTGGATAAGAACGCATGCCTCAATCGATCAATCAGATGACTACCCTGGGAACAATAGACGAGGAACACTAATAGTAAGGTGAAGTAAAATTGTAATTTTATAATGAAGGAATTTTTCCAGACTTCTCACATACCTACAGATCGATGCCATTTATAGACTTTTCACGTACCTACAGATAAATTTTGATTTACGTACATATAGAAAGATTTCCACGATGAAAAAAGGTGGAAACATGGGACTGGGGATAAGAATAGTTAAAAGACACATTCCTGCAAAGTAAAAATGCACCCAGAGCTGGTAGAAGGTGGATCCAGTCGCAGTGCTCAACTCACCCACTGGTAAAAAGGGAAGGTGTAAAAAACCTAAATGTAAGAAAATATGTAAAAAAACCTAAATGGAGAAAAAACAAATAGTAGTAAAAAAACTAAACTTAGTAAAACACTTGGTAAATCGTCATTTTTATGCTAATATACTTAAACACTCTTTTTAATGGAAAACATACATCTTTTGTCATGAATGTAAGTTAATGCTTCAAATCAAATCTTTTCATTTATTTTGACGACTAAGAATATTTTGAGAATATTAATTCGTATCAGATTAAATTCCTATTAATTATGGCCATTTCCAATAGGTGTAGGCCTATCCGCTTAATTATGGATCAATTGTGCAACCTTCAATGCCTCGTGTGGTGTGGATGCCCACAAATGAGCGAGAACATCTTCCTTCACCCACAACATCTGCTTTCATAGATCTTGATAGTGAGGGCACATCTAACCGAGTTAAAGTTCATAGAGTTATTGACAGTTGAAAAACAACAATTAGTGCAACAAGTTCTATAAATCTTTTGATAACCATTCTCCAACTGTTGATCCTTCATGAGGCATTATGGAACCAAGGTAAAAATGAGGCAATGTCTCTGGGCATCATAAGAAATATCTGTTGATTATAGTCGGGCATTACCTTCTCCATTTAATACACTAATCAAGCTCTAATCCTTGTTATTTTTATTACACAATTAGTCTAGTCGAAGAGGTTGTTGAAGATTTAAATAACTCTGGGTGCTTCATTGATCCCAAATTTAAATATTGTTGCTTCAAGTAAACTTTATTATTGAAGATGTAAGAAATACAAATAGTGAGGGATATAAACTAGTGAATATTTTTATAGAAAGGGATTGGAGGTAACCTCTCTTCATCATCTTCATGAAGGTAACCTTTGTTCATCATCTTCATGTTCCTATGAACGATCATGTACATGTGGATATGTAGTTACCTCTCAACCTCCAGTTCTGAATCAAACTCGAGCCTTTGTGTTGTAGGCCCTGCCTTATCATCATGGTGACCTTGTCATTGACCTACTCCCTCATGGCCTACCGGGTTAGTTTCTGCAATTGCCCCTTGCTCCCTTGACCCCACATCTACATAGAAAATATGTCACACATTAGTACTAGGTATGCATCAATAGTTGAAACAAAGAAAATACTAGATGCAATAAAAAGTATGGTAGTACCACTCAGGTACAATTATTGGCCCTGTATGATGAAGTTGCGCTCATCTCTAGATGGTAATCACAAGGTCTCCACACAGACAAAAAAAACATATTTGTTGTCAATGTCGTAGCCTTTAGTTAAACTGCCATGAGATTTGCACATATACTTCTTAAACAGTCACACAGATTATACACATGAATACTTTCAATAGTCATGAGTTCCTTGACATGTAAAACATCTGTGTGATTGTCCTCAACCCTTCAGTGAAGATTGCATGACTTCCCATTAAAACAATCATGAGATATGTTCACACATATATATTTTCCTCACAATTACAAACCTGTCCCCAACATTTGTTCATAACCATTCTTATGTGCGCTATTGAGAATTTTCCACATGATAATCACAGCTTCCACATGCCCTTAGTCGTGCAACCCTGATTTTGTGTTTGTGCTTTGTAATTCCCTTGAGATGTGTTACTTTCCAACAAACAATTGCTAAGAGAGTTGTGTGGGTCCCATGTGCAGTTAATCGTGCAACCCTAATTGCGTGTTTGTGCTTTGTCATTCCCATGAGATGACTTACTTTCCAAAAATCAGTTGCTAAGAGATTTGTGTGCATCCTAGGTGCAGTTAGTCGTGGAACAAGGCTAAAATTTACAGTCTACTAAGGTAAAAATCCAAAAAAAAATTAACTAAGATCCCATGTACGTGCAGTTAATCATGGAGCAAGGCTAAAATTTACAGTCTACTCAGGTAAAAATCCAAAAAAAATTAACTGAGGTAAAACTTTGGAGAAGGATAAAATTTATAGTTAGCACCATATAATAGGAAGTCAAGAGGGGAAAGGGGCGGCAGGTACAATAATATAAGTATATTAATATATAATTGTAGTCAAAAGTCAAAATTTCTACAAGATTAAATTTTAATATTAAAAAAAGATAATTTAATGTTAAACGAATATTTATGAATTTAGTTTGTGTAGTTGTGGGATGGATGTTATCCTATCCACTCACTCAAGTGTTATTTTAATATTAAAAAAATATAATTTAATGTTAAATAGATATTTATGAATTGAATTTAGTTTGTGTAATTGTGGGATGGATGTTGGTTTTGTAAATAAGACTATATAAATTCATAATCACAAGTTTGGGATGAATGTTTTTTTTAATGAATGTTATATCAGTTCAAGATTAAACTTTGCCTCTTTGCTAATTAGCAATATGTTGGTTTTGTAAAGACTTCATTTTAGTGAACTAAAACACAGCCAATTTGCTGAAATTTCTTGTGCAGAGGGAAAAAATGGGAGCATTCACTTGCAGTCACATCGAGAAAGTCCTTGGTGCATTAGAATCATTTAAGTATGAATTGGAATCTAAAAAAATGTTTAAATTGAGAATGATAAAGCTATAAAAACCAAAAAAGGAAAATAAAACATGTTTGCATTATTCAATTTGCATTTTTCTTTTGTCTCTTCTTTCATAATATCCTAAACATTACTTAAAAATAACTTCATATACAAAAATTAGAAGATAAAATAAATGGTATATGTTGAAAGTTATCAAATGAACACATTCTTGATTGTAGATACCAACATCGACCAAGTACTAAGTAACAACAATATTTTCAGATTAGTTTCATTTTCATACACTGCGGGGGATTGTTTGTTTGATGCACTACAAGTGCTGTTGCATTTCCATTATTCTTTAGTTGAGCTATGCCATGGGATGGTAGATCACTTCCTATTGTGCTTGCACAATGGAAACATTGGTGCATTAGAATCATTTCAGTATGAATTGGCATCTAACTTTCTGTATCAGTTGCACGTTGTTCATGATGTTGATACTTGTCTTTGAAAGATGCTATTATCTTCATCTGCAAACCAACCTGAAAATGAGAGAGGACTATGGGAGGATATGTTTTGCATGGGATGGCTAGCCAACTGGATAAATGCATAAATCATAGTTTGTTCACTAACAAGGAAAATAAAGTACTTTCTATTTAATAAAAATGCAAATTTAGATCCGTATTGCATCTTGTTCCATGACACTAATTCTCTTGGTGGTCATTATGAACCATTAATCTATAAAATATCATTCATATGCAATTCTGGAAGCTATAATACTTAGTTGTCGCTCATGTGCAAACACCTTCAATTCCATTGGAAACATATTATGCATGACATACATACTCATGGATTGGACATAGCAACAACTAGTACAACTAGTTGTCGTGATAGTATGTTCAATACACTTTGCTACTTGGTTGCAATAGAGTTTGATGTACAATATCTAAGACTATACATTTTCCTTTTCATTCTCAATGCACTTATAGGTGGAAATACTAATGCCTTTCATTGTTTGTATCAATATCTAGCACATAATGTCATACAAAGTGTTCCAGTGGTTGGGAATTGGAAAGCATATCTAATAAACATGTCAAAGCCATATCAAAAGGGAAATATCGAGGGTGGGACAATTTTTTTTGCAGTTGATCCGAATTTATGTAGGAACACAATGAAATACAGAAATACACATAAACATAGAGATGCAGCAGAAATAAGACTTTATTTCATTAATAACAAATGACTGAAATATGCTTACAGACAGAATAGAAATAAACTAGCTAGGGCACTGGTAGCTTATCTATGAGAAGAGATGTGGCAACTACTGGCCTTTGGAGTTTCTTACAATGAGGCTCGAAAGCCTATTATTATTGAGAAACAATGGAAAACCCTAAACATCCAAAGACCTAACCCTAGGAAATGAAACGCCAAGATTATGGGCCCCTTTTGGGTAAATTGGTACATCGACTTCCTGACGACGTAACTTTGGCATACGATTTCGGTTTGACACGCTCAATACCTTGTTAGAAATATCTATCCGAGGACTACAAATTTTGGGTGAGAAACATTGAAATTCATTCTATTTTGCTCCCTTTTTTCTCAAAAACGTCGTTTACGACGACCCAAAAAACTGCTAAAAATAGTAAATTGTGCGGAAACTGAAAAACTGAAAGAAGCAATGGTGGGGTCCAAGTGGAATAGGTGGGTGGCCAACAATATCTGCCTGGATCATTGCTACCCCCTTATGAAGCAATGGTCCCCATTGCATTGATTTCCTCCATGAGATGAGGGAATTTCTGTTGAACTTGGTCCCTCGTGAGCCACTTGCCTTGGTGAAGGAGTTGCCTTCTTTGAAAACTCTATATGGCGGTATATTTTTTTTTAGGTGTGCCTGATCTATGTATCCATGATCTGATCAGTTGTGGCTTGTTCCATGTAGTTTGGATTTAACTCTGTTGGTGTGAGTTGTTTTTCCATGTCGGATGTGTCTAATAGAGGTGGAAAGTAGGGTCGAAGGTGGTCCACATTTAACACAGGGTGTAGACCAAGGAATGGTGGAATGTTGAGCTCAAAGGCATTGTCCCCTATAGAATTAGTGATGGTGAATGACCCATATTGAAGTGGGCGAAGCTTGCGGTGGGGTCGAGTGAGGCCCTCCTTTTGCAAATGTAGCCACACTTTGTCGCCCTCCTAGAAGTTGTGTGACACTCGATGTTGATCATATTGCTTCTTGTACTTAGCATTGGATCTGTCCAAGATGTCATGAACCTATTGGCAGATGTGTTGAATGCGCTCAATAAAACTATTTTGCTTGTCAGCCTCAAACTGGACATGAGCTAAATCTTCCTGAGTAGCCAGAAATGGCATGGCTATGTCAATGGGACATAGTGGCTGGAATCCCAAGCCCACCTAAAAGGGGTTGTGGCTGGTTGAGTTATGGAGAGCCTGGTTGTAGCAGTATTGTACATAGGGGAGGCTCTCATCCCATGTGCATGGATGCTTTTAGTTGTACATGTACAGAATGTGTATGATCATTTGATTGACGACCTATGTCTGGCCATCAGTTTGCGGATGGAAAGCTGTGGACTTGGTGAGCTTGGTGTCCAACATCAACCAG
>SNQJ01S0004627.1:279295-293870 GCA_010110895.2 Picea sitchensis | reverse complement strand
TAATATTTACTTAATTAATTAAATCACTTTAATTAATTAATTAACCTTTTTACCTTTGAAAAGCTCCTTATCTATCCTTGTGGCTTCCCTGGCCACTGAAAGTCACTTCTAGCCATCCCATCCTATATTGTTTCTCCTCCCGATTCCAATGAGCTATTACACTGAGAGGTTCCTCCAAGTAATGTGCCCAAAATGACCTCTTTAGTGAATTCCATTGACTTATAGCTCAAAATAGTCAAAATCCTGGAAATCGTTGGAATGCAACGAATCCAAAGCCAACCTGTGAGGAATGGCTCATAATGATGGAATATGATCATCAATGCAATATGGACCCCACAATGCCTCTCAAATACCCTTGTACTCACTATAGCATCCATCTGGCTACTCTGGTCATCATAAATCTCTGCCCTGTGATGATGTCCCAAAGTGGGGACATTACAGTATGGATCTGCAGACCCAGGAGGAGAGGTATGGCTTGGAGATAGTTTACCATACACATACCTATCAGTATGAGAAGAGTGAATCACCACTCTTGGATATTCCATTGATGGACCAGGTTGTGGAGAGCGATAGCTTGTTGGGACACTCACTCCTAAGATCGATCTACAATGATGAGGATGCACTCCTTATTGGTTGGACTAACCATAACACGTGTTTGGACACATCTGTATGGGATCCAGGCGTAGATGATATTAGTAGGGTGAGTGAACAGGAGGATACAACTTCCCATATAGGATATGGTGTGATTCAGATAAGGGTCGCAATTGGTGATGGCGTGCAGTGGCATGCAGGAGGAATCATTAGCACAGGGGACAGTGGGTAGTTTAGTGCCTTATATTTTAAGGAGTGTGTTGTTGGGGATTCCATTGTTGACACTAGCAGTGAGAGGCATGAGGTAGCACCTCAGAAGGATTGTGACCAGGAGTCATGACACTTGGTAGGACAGTTGAGAGTCAGTAAGGGCATGATCATGGCAGCCACTAGATGCATTGATGATACACATGCATTGGTGGCAGGTTATTGTTGGAGGGCCTCAATGGCACAAGATAGTTTATATGGGGGACTTGTCATTGAGGACTTCCATACACTCAGGGAGAGAGTGATTGTGATGAGAGTTGAGTACCAGTAGTTGTTGATGGATAGGGATTACCTATTGAAGGTTGGCGAGATGTATCACAGGGCATTGAGGGAGCAGGAGGTTGAGGTGGACTGACTCACTCATGAGTTGGTGAGAACATGGAGATTCTTGGAAGGCACACAGAAAACCCTTCAGGAATCAGAGTCTAGATCATAGGAGCTCCTTGAGGAAACTAGACAAAAATCCACTACACCTATTTCAACAAAGAGTTAGATATATCCCTCAGCCACATTGCGAGAGCATGTTGGTGGTTTAACAGTGGAGCACCAGTTGAGGGAGGAGCATGTGGAGTACCCAGGATCACTGATCAATATGGAGAGATATGATTCAGAGATACATGAGGATATCCATAGGTCACAGGGACAACCCTTCATGAGGGGTGGTGAGACAGTTGGGCACACACGTACACATGGGGATTCAAGAGCTAGGGGAAGTTTTGAGGAAACTTCCATTTATGTTCCAAGATTGGTTGACTTTCATGTAGAGGATGACCTCGTAGTACACCCAGAATCCATGATGTTGCAGGTGTATACAAGAGATCACTTGAGTATGCAGGGGCACACAATGATGAGTGCTAGTTCACAAAGACATACAGAGGTGTACAATGGGATTCAGAGGGACACACTGTATGGAAGGGAGGATATGTACTCATTAGAGCATGGAGATTCCTCTCCCTTGTAGTAGTATACAAATCTGGGAGATCACCTACACTGTAGAAGAAGTTGCATGTGTGCTTATGGATGGAGAATGATTGACCCACAGTTGGTAGAGATACCTACTATGGTACCCGATGGTTGGTGTTCAGTGATGAGTACAGGTGATTATTTACCATGGGTGTCGATGGATGAGCTTTTGGTTAAGACCTTTGAATTGACCAAAGCATATGCTACTTTCTAGTCCTACAATTGGTTGTAGATATTTATGATGGCCTTTCCCGATACTTTCATCATTGATAGCAGCACAGGGGGAGCTAAACAATGGCAGGGGGCATGGAGAGTTGGTAGGCCGAGACCACCTAACAGGAGTGTCTTGATTGCATACATCAAGATAGGGGTGGATCATCAGGGGCAGATAGTTGAGGCCTTGGTAATGATGGAGACTATACTAGGCCATGGGATAGAGGATATCTCAGAGGTTTCTACATATTCGGACTCTCATTGGGATGAGGGTGGAGTGATTTCAACAATTACTGGTAGGGCACATCAACAATTAGTGGGGATTGGAAGTGATGAACTTCCAAATTTGACATGGGATCCAGGAGTCTATTTGGTAAATAGTTTGTTTCATCTTTTGAGGATCTAGGAGTGGAGGATCCAGAATGGATACTTTGATCAGACAGTCATGATCAGAGTAGAGCAACATCAACATGATGGTCCCTGTCAGATACTAGCATTGGACCCTGGGATTAGAGGGTTGGGAATTTCATTGACTAGTGGAGAGGAGTGGACCTTTGCAGGGGGAAGTCCCCTTGATTTTCGATTGAGTTTCAGTATTGGGGAGAGAACATCACTGGTTGGTGATTCGTTGAGGTCTTTTAGTACCTCACTATGGCAACAACATGTTCAATTGGTGGGGGTCGTGTTTGGTTTGGTATGTTCTGGTAGGACAAACTCATTTCGGTTTGAGACCGTGTGTTATTTGTAGGAGACTCATGGTAGTGATATGTTATATGATTATATCTCACGAGGCATTGCAGTTCATATTTTGATATGGGATCTGGGGATTGGAATGCTTGGTAGTTCAGTGTTTGATGGAGTTCAGTTTAGAGTAGCGTGGTTTCTCGGGGACTTCACTGAGATTCTTTGGCCATTGATCATTCTACTCATCAGGAGCACATGGGTGTCATGCATGGTGAGCACTTGGAGAGACCACATCTTGAGGGGAGTCTACCTTATGTCACACAGGTGGATATGGGACCCTAGTATCATATGTAGTTGGATTGAGTTATTGCTTGAGGACAAGCAATCTTCCAGCAAGGAGGACTGTAATGTCCCCATTTTGGGACATTATAATATTACAACATTTCATAGTGTTATGCCAACCCGAGTAGCTAGATAGGGGTGACAGAGAGTTTGAGAGATACTAAGGGGTTTATTTGGGCCCAAATTGTATTGTTCATCATCAGGATCCATTCTGCACAACTTGGATTTGGTTTCGTTGGATTTCGACGATTTTTGTAATTTTGAGTTATTATGGGTCATATCTTAATTAAATTCACTAAGAAGGTCATAATGAGCATATTACTTGGAGAAACCTCTTAGTGTGATAGCTCATCGGAATCAGGAAGAAGAGCACTACCAGATAAGATGGTGAGAAGTGACTTTCAGTGGTTGGAGAAGCCATAAGGATGGATAAATCACTTTTTAGAGGTAAAATGGTTAATTAATTAATTAATTAAGTGATTTAATCATGGAATAATAAAATAAAGTAAAAGTCACTTGGAGGGAAGAAGTCAACAGTGAATTAGGGTTTTAGCAGTGATTTAGGGTTTTGTAAGTCAACAGTGAATTAGGGTTTCAACATGGATTTAGGGTTTTGGAAAGCTATAAAGGAAGGGTCAGGGACCTAATTCATCATTATGCAGATTATGACTTGTCATTGAGGAGAAGAGGTGCATCTCAGGAGAGATAGTTCAGTGTATTCCAGGGGGAAGACACTAGTTGGGTTATTTCAGTGTTGAAAGACACACCCTAGTCACCAGGAAGATCATCCAGGTCTTCCATCATTCTTCATTGATTCCAGAGTGCTCCCATATTTCGGGTATTATCTTTTAGTTTCTTATTTGTGTTCTGGCTAAGATCCTTTTGTCTTTTGATCTAGTCGGGCATTGTTATTTTATTCAGCCGCAATTTCTTATTTGTATTCCAGCTAAGATCCTTTGTCTGTTGATCTAGTCGAGTATTGTCAGTTTATTCAGCCGCATTTGACCATTTTGTAATCCAAAACGATATAATAATACAAAATTTGCAGTCCTTTGTCGCGTTTATTATTTGTATGATCATTTATATGCTGTAAACCTTTGATCCTACACACACATTAGCAACGTTTCCTAGACTAGCCAAGTCAGGAACGTTACATTGGAGGACTTGTTGGATGTGGTGGAGGTGCTCTTCCCAAGTCTGGTTGAAGATCAGAATGTCATCCAAGTACACCACTATGAACGAGTTGGTGAATGGCCCCAAGATGTCTTCCATTAGCCTCATGAAGGTTGTAGGGGAATTTGTCAACCCGAAAGGCATGACCAACTACTCAAAAAGGCCCTCCTTGTATTTGAAGGTAGTCTTCCACACATCAGAGGGTTTGATTGGTACCTAGTGATACCCAGACTTCAAATTGATCTTGATGAAATATTTCACCCCCTTGAGTTGGTCTAGAAGGTCATCAATCCATGGGATCTGGTACCTATTCTGGACAATGATCTTGTTTAATGCCTGATAGTTAATGCAGAGTCTCCAAGTCCCATCCTTCTTCTGCACCAACATGATCGGGCTCCCACAGGGTTATGAACTCAGTCGGATGTGATCTTTATGCAACATATCCTGAATCTGCCTCTTGATTTCGTTATTATCCAAAACAGAGCGCTGATAGATTGGTCCATTGGGAAACGATGCACCTGGGGTCAGATCGATGGGGTGCTTGACCTGGCAGTGTAGAGGCACCCCTGCAAGGAAGGTGAATATGTCCTCGTACTCCTCCATGGACTTATCCATCTGTTGTTTTCGTGCAGAGGGGCTTTGTATGGAGGTCATGCCCACAATATTATTCCTTCCCCATCGGCATCCTTAGTTGTTGGAGAGCTAGTTTCTTAGCAAGTTGAACTGTAACCACCAAGAGAAAAGGAAAAGTAGTAGGGGTGGAAGTATAGGCTAGGACAGAACCAGATTCAATTGTAGAGTCTCCAGTAGCAGAAGCGTCACTTCTGGTCGCACATTGAAAGCACCAAGTCAAATAGGGAGGAACTGAGGGCGGATCATCAGGAAAACAAATTTCCTGGTTTTGGAAATGAGCTTACTTCATTTTTTTTCAGTAACCAAAGAGATGGCGGTAGGCGGTGCTATCTCCAGTATCCTGTACAGCTTATTTCCCAACATGATAATAACAACACGAGGCCTGGAATCATACACAACATGTCTCTTCCACAAGTACGGTTGGCCTAATAATACATCAGAAAAATCAAGAGGAGCAATGTCACATAATACCTCATCTGTGAAGGGCTTGATGCTATAGGGAAGGCGACATTACTGAATGACACAGAGGTATCATCCTTGGTGCAACCACCTGATGGTGTATGGTTGTGGGTGTGTTGTGGTTGGCATGCCCAACCACTTCATGACCTCTACCGAGATGAGGTTCTTCTGGATCCCACTCTTGACAATGAACTACAACGGGGAACCCTTTACCCACATCTTGGAATGGAAAAGATGCTCTACCTCTTCCGGGTCTTTTGGTTCCTCCTTCTGGATCTTCATGGTGGAAACGGTGGCATTGGGATCCACATTGATAATCTACTTCCCCCTTTCATTCACCTTGTTGGGTTCTGGTTCAGAGTCGGAGCATGCATCCAATTCAGAAGCCTTCAACTCGGCTACCAGTGACTGCCTGGCCCAACACTCACTTGTGTTGTGGGTGGAGATCTTATGGAACTCACACCACTTCCCCGGGTCCTTTTTTGGCTTCGTGGTGTTGTTCTTTGCTTGCAGATTTGGCAGGTTGTCCTGAGCCACCTCGGCTTGGATTGGTCCCTTGTTTTGTGTTTTTGGGGTACCTTTCCCTTGCTTCTGATTCACAGACTCGAAGTCTCGCTTCTTCTGTTTGAAATTATGCTTAATCTTGGAAGCATATCGGTATGCCGCACCAAGCGGGAAGATGTCGATGAACTCCATTTCCTCCTGAATGTATCTGTGCAGAAAACTACGGTACTTTAACACCAAATATTTCTCTGAATCTTTGATACCCAACTTTGTGCGTAGGGTATGAAACAAATTTGTTATCTCATGCGCATCTTGGTCCCTTTGCTACCGCAACGTAGTCCATTGTATGTATTTGTCCTCATAGCTCCCCACAGAATAATATTGTTCCTTGATGGCATCTTGGAAAGAATTCCAAGTGGGTGCGACGGAGAACAAAGAGGGTTCTCCCTCGCCCTGTTTCTCCCAGTAGGTTTCCCACTAGTCTTTGACATGGGGGGCGACTTTGAGGAGTGCAAAAATAATCCTTTCTCGGTCGGAAAAGTCATGAACCGTGAAATATCCTTCTAACAGATTCAACCATCTATCTATGACATATGCATATATTTGTCCCTCAAATATGAGAATGCCAAATTTTACTTGTACCTTAAAAGGAGTGACGCCTCTAGAGTGGCTGTTGATTGTAGATGCACTGCTAGTGGGCATCCGTTGAAGGATCTGGGAAATTTTGTCCATCATTGCGTTCCTTTGTTTCTCGAGGGCCTCCTTGAGCAATATTTTGATAGGATCTTCTGCAACCTCATATTTTGTTTCTTCCCCCATGGGCGGTCATTAGGGTTTGTGAGGCATATATTGCAAAGGTTCAACCAGATCTAGCCCTAACTCCTTATACCCTGACCTCGTTGGGTACATGAAAAGAAGGATCGAGAATGAGCATACCACTCTTATACCATTGATCCAGATTTATGTAGGAACACAATGAAATACAGAAATACAAATAAGCGCAGAGATGCAGTGGAAATAAGACTTCATTTCATTAATAACAAATGACTAAAATATGCTTACAGACAGAATGAAAATAAACTAGCTAGGGCATAGGTAGCTTATCTCCGAGAAGAGATGTGGCAGCTACTGGCCTCTCGACTTTCTTACAATGAGGCTCGAAGGCCTATTATTATTGAGAAACAATGGAAAACCCTAAACACCCAAATACCCAACCTTAGGAGATGAAACACCAAGACTATGGGCCCCAGTTGGGTAAATTGGCACATCAACTTCCCAAGGACGTAACTTTGGCATACGTTCTCCATTTGATGCACTCAATACCTCGTTAGAAAGATCCATATGAGGAATACAACTTTTGGGTGAGAAACATTCGAATTTGTTCCATGTTGCTCAAAAAACGTCGTTTAGGGCCTCAAAACGGCTCCAGAAGTTCAGGACCCGAAAAACTGCTAAAAATAGTAAATTGTGCGGAAACTGAAAAATGGAAAGAAGCAATGGTGGGGGGCCAAGTGGAATATGTGGGTGGCCACCAATATCCACCTGGATCAGTAGTGGATGCCAATCATATTCCAAGTAAATATCTAAGTCTGGTCCTCCCTTGCAAATATAATTTTGAACTACTACACTGTTGATTCAAACTGTGATAAAACAATTGATGTTATATCATTTGAAATAGACACATCACACATCCACTATGAACCATTGGTATGAAAAAATTGCAACCATGACTGCACTTTGCATTGTAACTAGGATGCAATGATTCCAAACATATTGGATGGAGTAAATTGCCATATGATTATGGGAACATTGAAACCAACATGTAAAAACAATTGCATTATGTTTCATTCCCATGTGCTGGAACATCATCATGCACTTGATTGAAATTGTCCAAGAAAAACAATGTTAACAAATAGTGATGATGGATTGAAGCTATGTCCTCATTGAGAATTGGAAATCCCTAGTAAGAATCCTAATCTTACTTACCACCAGCTGAAAAAAGTCATACATGCAAAACACAAGTGCATTGACACGTTCTTTGCTGAAGACAAGAAACAAATGACCAATGAAAAAGACCAACAAATTCCTTCCCTTGCACAATGTGCACAAATAGTGCTCACAATAAATAGTCATTCCAACCTCCACATCCCAAGCCACGAAGCAGATCCATTTGTAGTTTATACACATAAACTCACTTACCACCAACTGAAAAAGAAAATATGTGAAAGACAAAAAGTAAATTACATATCTATCATCGACCATCGTTTTGATAAGAGTTGAAGCATAAGGTTCCATATATTAATCAAAACCCTTTACAATTCCAAGAAGGAAAAATAACATATACCCATTGGTTATTTCCATCTACAAAAGAAATATGCAAAGAAAGTCTATATGGAACAAATTAAGGACACCCCTAGGAACACATGTGCAATTTGTTAACAATTGCATTTTCAAAAGAACATTAAATGTTTCACCCATGACTTGGAAAAATAATATATGAGATTGACATTGAATGAAGAAACATTCTCCATTAGAAAAATATGTGTTTCATGCAAAAGCTCACTCCAAAATAGAAAAGTTCCTCAATTTATGACACCAAATCAAATAAGATGTAACAAGTCACTACCAAATGTAGCTAAACTTTCAAAACTTGAAGAGAGAGTTGTATCATTACGAATTTCATTTGCACATATTATGAACGGTTTTTAACTAAATTTGTATGTTATTTTGAAATCGACCAAATAGACATGGATATTGCGTAAAACAAAGAGAGCTTTAGAAGTTATGGATCTCACATTGGAGGGAAGTTATTCGTGGGAAGAAGGCATTAGAGTGATTAAAATCGGCCTCCTGTGCACATAAGAAGTTGCAGCGTTGTGACCTTCAATGTCCCGGGTGATGTAGATGCTCACAAACGAGGGAGAACATCCTTCTTTGCCCACAAGCCACGCTTTCACAAATCTCGATAGTCGGGGAACACCTAGCCAAGTTAAAGGTCCTAGTAGTGCAAAAAATTCTACGACACCTTCTAACCATTCTACATCTTTTGATCCTTCATCAGGCATTCTGAAACCTGTTAGTTATAACTGTAACCTCAACAATATGTGACTATACACTGCCAGCTATACTAGTCATTAGGATTTGTTCCTTTGTTTCTTGATTCAGTTTCTTCTTTTCCCTTTATAGATCTAGACTATAAGCTAATACATTTGAGCATTCTGCATATTCTCGTTCCTTGTTCTATCTACTCTGTTTCTTTTTTTCATGCACAGTTTCTTGTTTTTTCATGGTATTAGAGTACGTGATGTGAGACTCTCCAGAGAGATTGGAGAGTAGCCCGATCCAAGGAGTGAAGAGCTCGAGAAGTGATTCTCTCCACAGTTCCTGGAGAGTAACTCGATCCCAGGAGGAAGAGTGCAGATAATAGGTTGTCTCACAGATGAGGGTGCAGGAGGTAAGAATCTTCACAGATCTTGGAGAGAAATCCTCTTAAAATAATGTTGGAGACATCACAACACATGAAGTCATCCCTGGATAAGGACAAAGCATTTAAATATATGTAAAACCACTTCTTTAGGAGGAAAATACAGTCGTAGCAGAGGAGAAGATCCAACATCTGTTGGATCGGTCGCGAGACCATATCTGGGCCATTAAATCAAGGCCAGACAGATCAAGGAGTGCGCAGAAGGAGAACATATTCCAACCATCGGATCTAAGTGAGTGGATCGACAATCATCGGATCCAGGTAAGTCACATTGTGTTTAACACTTATCCTCCTTTGGACTTCAGAAGTTCGGAGGTTTTCTATTTTTAGCCGAAGAGGAGACGAGTCTACCGAAGTCCCAAAGTGAATCAGGATGCATGTCAATGGATCCTAGAGTCCAAAAAGTAATCACTCTAGGAGGAATCAACTGCTAAAGGTCACTAGACGCTCGAAGCTCTGAAGAGCCAGAGTAAATCTAGGCCATTGATCATAGAGTACACGTGGCAGGAGATCATGTGCTCTGGAGGATATCCACTTCAGAGAAAATTTGGATGCATGAAGAGAGAAATCTCGAAGGTCAGAGTTCATCTGGACCATCCATTAATGAGGAAACGTGGAGGCTAATCTCACACTTTGATGATTCAACACTCTGAAGGTTAGCGCGTGTTAGCAGACAAAAAATCTTAAAGGTCGAAGTCTCGAAATGGATCTTGGTAGTTGGTTTTCTGAGGTCTGAGGACCGTTGATCTTTGAATACCAGAACCCCCAAACATATATGAGTGGAGGAAGTAAGCCACAAGGTACAAGTCACCCAAATCTCCAAAGAGCGGAGTAAATCAAGGTAGTCGGTATGAAGGCGACGTGGCAACAAATTGAAGGAGGTTTGGAGCACCAACATTTCGGAAGAGCTAAGGTGTGTTGAGTCTTGAACTCCCGAAGCAAGGAAGAGTTGGAGTAGATCCAATCCATTGATCATACTGGACACATGGAAGCCATTCAATAATTCGACGATCTTTCACTCCAGAAGAAAAGTGAAGTAGTGACATAAAAAGACACGAAGGCCAAAGGATGAAGAGGATTGAGACCACTCATTGAGAAGACACACGGATCGTAAGATCCCACACTCCACGAGTTTTCTAATTTGACACTTTGGAGGATTGTTAGTATTGTGCATTAAAAATCCTTGAAGCCCGAACTCCCAAAGTAATTGTGGACTGTTGATCTATTCATCTATTTTTTCATTTGTCGATTCAGAGGAAGCAAGGTCTCAATGGATTGTGACGCCCGTAAATTGAAGCCCCAAAGAACCTGGTTCTTATCCCTTGGTCATATGAGGGGTTAACATGAGTTGTTTTTTCTCGTTAAAAGAAATCCTTAGAACGCCTATTTTTTCTCCATTTAAAAGGGTCATAGTTGATAAAGAACACAGTTTGGAGCTATGAATCTAATCAATCTTGTGCTCTATCTTTCACGTGGGAAATAGGTAAAGCACAAAAATCACTATCATTTTTTACTGTTCTGTTCTATTTTTTCTGAAATGGCCACCTCTAACAATTTAGGACCAACACAAAGGCCAATACTTCTTTGGAAGAACTATGAGTTTTGGTCTCTCATAATGATATCCATTTTACAAGCACATGAGTGCTGGGATCTAGTGGATCATGGCTATGTGGAACTAGATTCCGCAGTTCTCGCTGCCATGACCGATCAACAACGAAATGCACAGGACGAACAGAGAAAAAGGGAGAGCAAATCCAAGTTCTGGATTCAAAACTTTGTGGATGACTCGATTTTCTTCAAAATCATAGGCGTTACTTCAAAACAGGCTTGGGACATCCTACAATCATATTACCAAGGAAATGACAAGGTCAAAATAGTCAAGCTGAAGACCTTGAGGACACATTTTGAGACTTTGAAAATGATAGAGTCTGAAAACATGGACCAATTTATGACCAGAGTCATGGGAATTGTAAACCATATCAGATTGATTGGTGGAGACATCCCTGATCAAAGGATTGTTGAGAAATTCCTCATAAGTATTCCAAAGAAATTCGATATGTTTGTTACAACCATCCTTGAATCCAAAGATCTATCCAATTTTTCCACAGATGAACTAATGGGTTCTCTATTGACACATGAGACTCAACTACATCTAGAAGATGAGTCAATATCCAATGCCTTCAAACACAATTCTCCTTCAATAGAGGCAGAGGCAGAGGAAGAGGGAGAAATCCATGCAGTCGACACTCAGGTGAAGGTCATACCTATCAAAAAAGGAATCTGAATTACCAGCCTCAAAGAGGTAGAGGGAGGAGATCAAATGAAAAATCAAGCATACAATGATATTACTGCAAAAAGTATGGACACTATGAATCTGAATGCAGGAAGAAGCACGAAGATCAACACTTAGGCAGATCACGTGTCTTGAATCATGAAGGAGACACCTCTAGTGGGATGTTTCTTTCCTGTAACAAGATTGAAGAACAACACTAGGATCTCTGGTTGCTGGACAATGGATGCAACAATCATATGATAGGTAACAAAGAATTATTTTCTTGCATTGATTCTTCTCTTCCATCATACATTACACTTGGATATGCCTCTCTAGTTAAATTTCAAGGCAAAGTAACTTTACCTATTTTCACTAAACAAGATGTAAAGAAATACATACACGATGTCTATCATGTTCTAGATCTGAAACATAATCTCTTAAGTGTAGGACAAATAATTGAACATGGATATAAGGTAACTTTTGAAGGAGCCTCATGTAGGATATGTGACAAAACCCCCAACAGAAAATTGATTTTTGAAATCCACATGACTAGAAATTGAATGTTTCCCCTGTTCCTTAGAACTACAAATCTAACCCAATCTTATGCACAAATTGCATACACCCCTAATGAAACTGTGATTTGGCATGCAAGATTTGGAAATCTACCCTTTCAGAGTCTAAGCCTTCTATAAAAGCACTCCATGGTCAAATGTCTACCTATATTCAAAGAGAAAAATCTCCCATGTGATTCTTTCATTCTTGGAAAGCATAAGAGAACTAGTTTTCCACAGTCCTCCACTCAAGCCAAACAACACCAAGAGTTGGTTCACACTGACCTCTGTGTACCAATGCACACATATTCAATAGGTGGCAACGTTTATTTTCTAACGTTTATTGATGATTTCAGCATGAAAAGATGGATCTATTTTCTCAGACTCAAGTATGAAACTTTTGCAAAGTTCAAAGAGTTCAAGGCTGAAGCTGAAAAACAGAGTGGAAAATATGTGAAAGTTCTCAAGTGAGATGGAGGAGGAGAATACAACTCCAAAGAATTTACAAATTTCTGCAAATCACAAGTCATCATCATGCAAACTATAGCCAGGTATACTCCACAACAAAATGGAGTGGCTGAGAGGAAAAACCAGACTATAATGAACATGGAAAGGATCCTTCTAAAAGAGAAGAGTATGTTGAATTTATTTTGAGCTGAAGCTATAACATGTTCCGTCTATCTACTAAATAGATCCCCAACCACTAGTGTCAATATGAAGGTCCCTCAAGAAGCATGGAGTGGGACAAAATTGAATGTTTCTCATCTTAGGGAATTTTGATGTATTGCATTTGCTTACATACATTATGAATTAAGGAAAAAACTTGATGATAGAATGGAAATTACCAAGAAGACCAAGCCATTTGCAAAATGAGGAAGCTCTACTACGATCTTTTCTTCATGGGAAATTATAAAACACAAAAAGTCAGAAAGATCTCAGGGGATGGGGATCTAAATATGGCCTGTACACTGCCTCCAAAGGATACAATCAAGTCAACGAGATTCTGAATGTCCCTCGCAATCCATCTCAATGGAAATAAATCTGGAGGGTGAAATGTCTTCCAAAAATTGATATGTTCATCTAGATATTGGCTCACAATGCCATCCTTACAGGAGACAACCTCAAAATAAAAGGATAGGAAGGCCCCATGCATTTCCCCTTTTGCATTTCATGGGAAGAATCAACGGTTCGTCTACTGTTGAACTGCCCATTTTCTCATCAGGTTTGGAGTCGAGTGCTAGTCCCTTGGACGAACCTTGTAACCTTCCCAGCGGAGCTAATCTCACTCCTCATCCATTGGTAGGATGTGTGTCCTTTCTCCCTTAACAAGAAAGAGTGATTAAAACTCTGCTGGGTATCCTTGCCAAAATTTATCCTGTGGAAAAATCTGGTTAGAGCAAAATGCTCGAATATTCAAATGGAAAAAAGCCAACGCAGACCAAGTGGTTGAAAAAGCCAAAGATTTGGTGTGGGATTTCCTTTTCTCTATTCATCTTCCAACAAACAAAGGTAATTTAACTTCTATCAAAGAAGAATGGGTGTCCAACATTCTCCCAAACCCGTTGAAAAGTGCCAATAGGTCTAGTTCCTCCCAGAAGCAATTGGGAGATCGAATTAGACTCTTGATCATTCACAAAATGGTGAAACTCTCTTTAGAAACATAGCCTCTTCTTTGACGGAGCTTCTAAAGGAAACCCCAGTGCGGTAGGCAGGGGAGGGGTGCTTATAGATCTCGAGGAAATAAAGGTTCTCTCGTATTCTTGGGGAATCGACGAGGACACCAATAACATAGTTGAAGCGTTAGCCCTCTTGCAAGGACTCTCTCAAGCCCTAGCCAAGAACATTATAGATCTAAATGTCTTTGGGGATTCTCATATCATTATTCAGGCTCTTTCTTCTAAGATTCTTACCAGTCATATGCGACTCATGCAAATACTCAAGAAAATCAAACTCCTTATGGACAACTTTCAGTCAATCCATCTATTCCACATACTCTGGGAATTAAACAACGAAACAGATAAAGATGCAAACAAGGCAGTATTGCTAAGCAAAGGTTTCCTATCTTTAGATGGAAACGAGGGATACGACAGATTACCTTAAATATTTATCCAAGGGCTAACGCTCGAAGTAAGCATTAAGCCTCTTCTAATGAAGGCTAATTGTAATCGTACCAACAACTTTCTGTTGTCTTCCTAATATATTCCATAATCGTTCTCATTAAAAAAAAAAAAATACATAATTACATTAGTCCTTTAAAATATTGAAAATATTGGTTAATTAATTAATACATTATTAAATTAGTAAACTATTAATAAAATAAATATTAAAATAATAAATTAAAAATACATTAATGAAATAATAAATTAAAAACACATCAATAATATATAATTATATTAGTGATTTAAAATATTAATTAATAAATTAATACATTGATAAAAT
>SNQJ01S0004627.1:264768-279001 GCA_010110895.2 Picea sitchensis | reverse complement strand
TCTTATTTTCAAAATATTGATCACACTACCAACCTTCCTAACCTCTTAACTCAACAAAAGTATGGTGATCTTGGAAAGCTTCTCTTAATGCTTTTCAAGCATAGAAACAAAATTCTAAAGTATCACAAGTAATCACTTACCCTCTTAAGGTCCGATAAACCAATTAAATCTTAGTAAACATTAATCATCATCATCATCATCATCATCGTCAAAATATTAATATATTTATACATTAATGTAATAAAATATTATTTTTTTAATTAAAATATTACATTAACGATATATAAATTATTATAAAAAATAATAAAAATAATAATTTTTTAATTAAAATATTAAAATAAGTGTCTTCTCTTTGGCTATAACTCCTTCCTCTTACCCCGTCGTATCAGTTTCGGTAGCTAGCCCAGCGGCGGTTGTTCATAGGTCCTACTTTTGTCTCCGCTGCTTCCCTAAACCCATGAGGACTCCCCCCACCTCTTTTATTATATTGGAGTCGCGAGTCGATCTCTTTCGGAGAGAAGTTTTTAATACTATATATAAATTATTATAAAAAATAATAAGTGATAAAGTTATAAATCTATTAAATAATTAAAATATTAATATAATCTATAAATTAAAGTATTAAACATTAATGTATAATATAATGCATTATAATTAATTATTAATAATATATTATTACATTAATCATTAAATTGTTAATTAATACATTAAATTATTAATTAAATAATTAATACATTAATAAAGCATTTATATATTAACCCAACATTAAAATATTTAGAAATACAATAATATATTAAATTATTACTAATACATTAATAATATATATTTAGATAATTAAATTAAAGTATTAATACATCTTAAGAGGTCACAAGTTCAAATCGAGAGTGGGATAGAGTATGTATACCTTCGTAGACTTTACTAGTCAAATTGCTAAGTGGAGGGGGTCCCTTGTCCCACAAACAAGTGGATCTCATACACCAATTTGATGTGGCTTGGTCGTGACCTTAAAAATATATTATTGTTATATTAAGTGAAAATTTATTAATAATATTTTAATATATTTAAGTATTAATACAATAATAATAATAATAATATTAAAGTATTATAATAATAATAATAATAATAATAATAATAATAATAATAATAAAAATAAGTATTAAAGTATTAATACAATTATATATATATATATATATTTATATATATTGTAAGTGAGTGTAAGAGCTTGTATTACTAAACGAGGGTTATGATACAAAAAAAGGGGACTCCCTGGTCTGCCAAAAAGAAAAATAGACCAGAGGTTCCCAAGTTTCGTTTTCTGAAATAAACAAGGGGTGGGACTGGACTACCACTGTGGGAAACCAAGCCAGTCCTACCATATCTAGTTTTTGAAAAGATAAGCACAACAGACATGAAAAAACATAAGCTGAGACTAACATGAGACTGACGAGACTGACTTGACAATAGACTAACCAGACACTAGTCTAGGACAATGATGTGTTTCTTTCCTTCATCTGCCTGCCCCTTGTTCTCCTCCTTCTGGGAGATCGTGCGGGTCTTTCTGATATGTGCTAGAGCTCATTTTCCGTTGGCTGGCGTGATGGACGTAGCGTAGGTAGAGGTGGAATTAAGAAGCCAATTGCTCCATCTTGGCTTTCTGGTCCTTCTCGACCTCAGTTAGCAGTTTAGTAATGGTTTCTAGACTGCTGAGGCGACTCAAAATTTCGTTCAGCAGTTTCTTGTGTTCCTTGTTGTCCTCCAGTCTAGCGTCTTCCATTTTCGAGCTCACTTTGCCGACCATCATCTTTGTTAGCCACACCATTTCCACTGTTTTGTGGTAGAGGGTTTCCCTAGGTTGCGTGGCTCCCATATCAGTTATCCAATCCGCTTCCTGAGTCATAACATCCCATGCTTTTCCATTGCATTTTTCTTTGATTTCCTTTCCCCACTGGGTAATGGTCGTTTTTCCTTTCAGTGCAACCAGAGTATGAAAGGTGTCCTCCGTGTCTTTTGCCGCCTGCTCCATCCTTGAGACCTGCCGAGGACTGTTCAGAGTTTCCTTCCCCAAGGGGTTTCTTTTGCTGTGTGTTCGCTTCATTTGCACCATCCCGTCTGGCCTATGGCAACTCCTTTGCTAGATTCTCAACCTGTTCCTATCTACACAGGGGTTCCTCCTTTCCCTACCCTTGTATCTGTGGTAGCCCCTGAAATTTCACTCTTCCTGTTTGCATCTATTTCTACTGTTTCTGCTCTTATTGAACTTCCCCTACTATGGGATAATCCTTCCAATCATGGTTTGATCGTAGAGGTGAACATTCCCGTCCTTTTTCCCCGTCACGGTATGTATGATCATGATGAATCGACCATTATCCCTATGCGGGTCCTTGCCCATACTCGCTTGATATCCTACTGTGATACTCCTTGTACCTATTCTTTGGCGTGGTGTATCGATATTGGTCTGTGTCAATCCCTCTTGCCTTACACCATTCGCTTCCTATCGTTTGTCATTTATACTTTCCCATGGTCTTTCCCCACAATTCTTATTGTTGACATGACCTTGTTGTCGTACCCTCGTGTGTTGTATAATCCGATCCTGCAATGTAATTAGTGGTCGAGTGTTGGGAAATTATATCCTTCCTAGGTCCTTCGTGCCTTCCGTTAGGCCTTGCACTACCCTCCTTGATGTGACCTTCCTTGCTTAAACTGTCGTCACGATTTTTTGTCACTAGTTGGATGCAGTCTATTCTAAATTGTCCATTTGGAATGTTGATCCAAGTAGTGTCTAGTTTTGGTCCTTCCTTGCTAAACCCCTCATTGGCGATTCTATCCGCTAAGCCATTCGCTGACCTGCGTACGCAACGCAACTCTAATATAAATACATTTAAAACATATGAAAATATTAATAACTTACATTAATACATTAAAATAATAAAGTATTATGTAAGTAATAAATTATTAATAACATTAATAAAATAAAAATATATTAAAACTACTTTATAACATTATTACATAAAWATAATAAATTTATTACACTTTTACAATAAAGTATCAATACATTATTAAAATACTCATGAATACATTCATTAATGCAATAATCACTAATACATTAATACAATATGCTATATTAATAAAGTAATACATTAAAAATACAATAATAAATTAATAATATTTAGAAAAGTATTAAAGCACTAATTTGTTAAATATAAAAGTATTAATTAATTAATATTTTAATGTAATGTAAGAACTAAACTATAATGTAGCATGTTAATTAATAAATATCTTAATAATACAATCACTACATTACTAGAATATTCATTAATATAATAATCATTAATACATTAATACAATATACTATATTAATAAAGTAATGCATTAAAAATATACTAATAAATTAATAATACTTTAAGAAAGTATTAAACATTAAATTTATACTGTATGTTGTATTAAATTTACTATTATTAATGTATTAATACTTAAATTTGAACATTGCAATAATGTATTGAATAATTAATACATTAGTATTTTAACACATTAATGTATTTATGTATGAATGTATTAATCAATAGACCATTATGGTTGATCATGCTTGACCTTCATCGTGGTTTGATATGATTGATCATCACCATGGTTGACTATGGTTGATCGGGGTTGACTACCATTTTCCATGCCCATGGCTAGCCTTTGTAGACCATGTGGAGGTGATTATGGTGGGCGATGTTGATTATGACATCCACAAATTATGCTGAAGATATTAGGACAAAGGGTTTTTGTTTCTCACATTATGGTATTGAAAAACAATTCTGAGATTCCCACAATCGGTTATGGCCATCACATTGTGACATTGGGAAATGCTTATGTCATTGAAATGTTGGGCAATGTTTGTCACATTGTCACATTAGGGTTTTGTACATTACCTTGCAACAATGGGTTCTTTTCGTCACATTCCTATGCTTTGAAATGTTTGTGACATTATGATGTGAGGATATGCATGTATATCATTCCATGGTGCTATGGTTCGTCACATAGTGACAACAAGTCTATATGCATAGAATTAAAATGTTACAAAGTTCATTGCAATGTGACAAATGAAAGAGTTTTGTAACATAACAAGTTTTCAGCATGAACGTCGCATTGTTATGTGGGTTATGTTCATCACATTGCAACGTTTGGAAATATTTATGACATTGGGACATTAGGATATGAGTGTCACATTGTAACGTGATGATATATTCATCAAAACGCAATAATAGGGCTATGTTCGTCACATTGCGAAATATGTTTCTCATCATCACATTGAGACATTGAGTTGTGTACATCACATTTCCACAAGGGGTTATGTTTGTCAGATTGTGACATTTGGAAATGTTTGCAACATTGTGATGTTAGGATATGTGTGTCACATTGTGACGTGATGATATGTTCATCAAAATGCGACAACATAACTATGTTCGTCAGATTGCAACATCTATTTATGATCATCACATTGTGACATTAATTTGTGTACACCACATGGTGACAAGGGGTTATGTTCAACACATTGCGATGTTTGGAAATGTTTATCACATTGCAACATTAGGGTTTTGTACATCACATTGCGACAATGGGTTCTCTTCATCATATTGCGATGTTTTGAAATGTTTGTGACATTGTGACGCGAGGATATGCATGTATATCATTATGTGGTGCTATGGTTGGTCACATAATGATGACGAGTCTATGTGCATAGCATTACAATGTTACACAGTTCATTGCAATGTGAAAACTAAAAGAGTTTTGTAACATTAAAATTTTTCGGCATGAATGTCTTATTGCAATGTGAGTTATGTTCATCACATTGCGACGACGAGAAATGCTCATCTCATTGTAGTGTTACACTAAGTTTGTCACATTGTGACATTGAGTTGTGAACATCACATTGTGATAAGGGGTCATGTTCAACACATTGCGGCATTGAGTTGTGTATATCACATTGCGACAAGGAGTTATGTTCGACACATTGTGACGTTTGAAAATGTTTGTCACATTGTGACGATGGAATTTGTTTTTTTCTATTAATAAAGTAGGTGAACAACAAAATTAAATGATTTTGGAGTTGACTTTGGTAGACAGCTTGAACCATGTTGTGCTCGCGCTAGTAAGTAGCCTAGACCATGGAGTGTGTATCCAGCACCAAACTCCACCCATGCCCCTTGACAGATCACCCATCTCACCATTCTTTGGATTCTGGGACTCTATCGAATATAAAATTATTCCCATAAGCCTTGGAAAGGACACAAAAGAAGTGCACCTTATTGAAAATATTAACTACAAGTTGTGAGATTTATGCTTATGATGACTCTGTCTCTCACAGAAAGTAGAGATGTTAGTCTGTCAAACATGACAGGGAGAAGTTTTAGCAAGAGCATATTTAATATGTATATGTATGAGTCTATAGGAAGTCGATATGCAGAGAGATAGAAGGTAATAGTCAATAGAGAGAAACAATAGCAGTTGTGAGGACTCAAAGAAGTCTGATAGCTTAAGCTTTGGTTCTTTGTAAGTCTGCAAAAGTCGTTGGAGCTGAAGCTCGACATAGTCTTGTATTTTGCAATAATGCACAATGCTTAGGTTCATAATATATTAAGTTTTGTGTGTTGATGTATTTATGAGTTCTATTTGTGATTTTGTGTGTTAAAGAGTAGCATATTATGAATAAATTGTTTTATTAAGTGTTTTTATCACAACACACAATATATTGAGTGGTCTCTGAACTGTGCGATATGTCCTGAGAGTTCAGTGATGAAGAATTTCATTGTGCATACTTTGTAATTGCATTGTGTAGAGTTTGTCTACGCTTTGTAAATCCAAGATCCAGTATCATAGTAGGTTTTATCACAGTAAATTTCAAGAGAAACAACTTTGTTGAAAAGTGAAAAATATGGATTCTACTTCAAATCTGCAACCTCCCACTTTTACAAGAAAAAATTATGAGCTATGGTCCTTGACCATGAAGGCACTATTTCAAGGTTCAGATGTATGGGAGATAGTTCATAATGGCTATGTGGAACCAACAGATTAGCAGGTGTACAATGAACTCACACAAGCTGAGAAGGATGTTTAGAAAGATCAAAGGAAGAAGGATGGAAAGACAATGTTTTTCATACATCCAGCCATGCATGAAATAATACTCCCAAGAGTTGCAATAGAAAATAAATACAAGGAAGCATGAGACATATTACAAACTTATTATCAAGGTATGGACAAATTCAAGACTTCAAAACTACAAATTCTTGGAAGAGATTTTGAAACTTTGTCAATGAAAGACATAGATTCAATAGATTCCTTTTATGCCCATGTTATTGGCCTAATAACTCAGATTAAGTCCCATTGAGAAACCATAGAAAACATGAAGGTTGTTGAGAAGGTACTTAGGATTCGTCCTCTTAAATTTGATACCCTTGTTGTGACTTTGGAAGAGAACAAAGATCTAATTCAGTTTATCCTAGATGAACTGCAAGCCTCCCTCATTAATTATGAACACATATTAAATAGGTCAAATAAGAAAATGAAAATGAAAATGCATTTTTTGTGCAATCATCTATAATCCATGAAAGAGTAAGGGGGAGAGCTAACTCTAGAGGCATAGGAAGGAGTTATTCTAGAGGTGGACGTAGTAGAAGTCCTGCAAATTCTGGTGGAAGAGGAAAAAATCCAAATAACAGTCAGCCAAGTAATCATAGATTTGATCAATCAAAGATTCAGTTCCACTACTATAAACAATATGGACATTATGCATATGAATGCAGGAAGAGACAATATAATCAGAACAAGCAAGGACAAGATCAATCAAACAATGAAAATAGTCCCTCTAGTCCTATGTTTATGGCACGTGTTGAAGCAATGCCTATAATATCACCAGTTAAATGAAATGTTTCTCAAGAAAGTCCTTGTGACATATGGTATCTAGATTTAGGTTGTAGTAATCACATGACAAGAAACTTAGAATTGTTTTCTAGTTTGGATAAGTGAGTCCAAACTAAATTTACACTTGAAACATATATCCAAGTCACTATTTTAGGCAAAGGAAGTATTAACATTTTAACTAAACAAGGAGAGCAAAAAGTTATGCCTGATGTATATTATGTTTCTGGCCTAAAACATAATTTGATGAGCAGTGGACAATTATTACAGAAATGATAGATAGTCTAAATGGAATATAATCATTGTGTGATTTTGGATAGATGTCCAAGCAATAAACTTAATGCAATAATTCATATGACAATTAATAGAATGTTCCCATTGACATTGAAGCTAGCCATGAAGGGAAAAACAACGCAAGTTGTCTATAAAAAAAAATGCACAGTCTGACACTGCATTCAAAGAAAAAAGAGAAGAAGTAAGTGCACGCAGTTCCAAGGAAGGTAAATTTAGTGTGCACAGTTTAGAGAAGAAGTAAGTGCACGAATTTCCAAGGAAGGTAAAGTTAGTGTGCACAATTTTAAAGAAAAAGAAGGAGAAATTTGCGCAGAGATGTAGACAACATTCCAATACGAAGTGTACGATGATTCTCAACTGTGGAATTTCATATTTGGACATTTAAACTTTGGAGGTATGAAGCTGCTACATACAAAGGATATGGTAAAATGTTTTGCATTGATTGAAAAACCAGAAAGAATATGTGAAGGCTTCATCTTTGGAAGACAACATAGAGAATCATTTTTGGTTGGAAAGTCATATAGAGAAAAATATCCACTTTAAATTGTACATTCATAAATCCGTTGACCAATGAAAACACCATCTATAGGATGAAGTACATATTTTCTTACATTCATTGATTATTTCTCAAGAAAAACATGGCTTTATTTCCTAAAACATAAATCTGACGCCTTTTCTTGTTTTCAACAATTCAAGTCACTTGTAGAGAAGAAGAGTGGTCACTACATCAAGGTTCTAAGAATGGACATAGGAGGTGAATATGTTTCAAGAGAGTTTCATAACTTTTGTAAAATTCATGGAATTTACAAGCAATTCACTCTGTGGTAGACACCACAGAAGAATGCTATCACAGAGAGGAGGAAAGAAAACATCATGGAAATGGCATGTAGTATGTTGGAAACCAAACATTTTTCAAGTGAGTATTGGGTTGAGGAAGTAGCAACTATAATATACATCATGAACAAGTTTCCAACAAAAAGTGTGGAAAACAAAGTTCCTCAAGAAGCATGGACATGTATGAAGCATAATGTGGTGCACTTAATTTTTTTTGGTTATATTTCATACACCCATGTTCTAGATGAGATGAGAAATAAGCTAGATTAAAAAGGACATAAATGTGTATTTGTTGGGTATTTTGAAGATACAAAAGCATACATGTTGTATGATCCTATTGCAAGAAAAGTCATAATCAGTTGTGATGTTCAATTTGTGGAGAATGAAGCATGGGATGGAAGCATATAAATGACAGTCAAAATCATTGATGTTATTGGGCATGATTACATAGAGGAAGAAGTGGTTCAAACACCAATTATAATTCATTGCGCAGTTCCTACCACTCTTGGAACTGCGACACAAATCCCAGCTCAAACTACTCGAGTGAGATCTGCAGGTGCACAATCCACACCTAGAGCGCAAAAAACTTCAACAACCAGTCCAAGTGGTTATAAAACTCCATATCCAACATTAGCAACTCTTTTACCAAGAAATACAAGATGTTTGCACAACATCTATAACTTTGACACAACAAATTCATTTTAATTTTTTGCTTTGTTTTCACAAATAGATGATCCATTAACCTTTTAATAAGATGTCAAGGATGATTTATGGGCATAATCCATGGATAAAAAAATTTAATGCATAGAGGACAATCAGACATGTAAACTGGTAGATGTAACCGAAGACAAGGAATGTAGACTACCTTGGGAGGATGCATTCTTACGCCCCACCTCCACTGGATAAGAACGCATGCCTCAATCGATCAATAAGATGAATACCATGGGAACAATAGATGAGGAACACTAACAGTGAGGTGAAGTAAAATTGTAATTTTATAATGAAGGAATTTTTCCAGAGTTCTCACATACCTACATATTGATGCCATTTATAGACTTTTCACATACCTACAGATAAATTTCGGTTTACGTACATATAGAAAGAGTTCCACGATGAAAAAAGGTGGAAACATGGGATTGGGGATAAGAATAGTTAAAAGACACATTTTTGCAGAGTAAAAAATGCACCCACAGCTGGTAGAAGGTGGATCCGGTCGCTATGCTCAACTCACCCACTAGTAAAAAGGGAAGCTGTAAAAAACCTAAATGTAAAAAAACAAGTAAAAAAAACCTAAATGGAGGGAAAACAAATAGTAGTAAAAAAACTAAACTTAGTAAAACACTTGGTAAATCGTCATTTTTATGCTAATCTCCTTAAACACTCTTTTTAATGGAAAACATACATATTTTGTCATGAACTTAAGTTAATGCTTGAAATCAAATCTTTTCATTTATTTTGACGACTAAAAATATTTTGAGCATATTAATTCGTATCAGATTAAATGCCTATTAATTATGGCCATTTCCAATAGGTGTAGGCCTATCTGCTTAATTATGGATCAATTGTGCAACCTTCAATGCACCGGGTGGTGTGGATGCCCAAAAATGAGCGAGAACATCTTCCTTCGCCCACAACATCTGCTTTCATAGATCCTGATAGTAAGGGCACATCGAACCGAGTTAAAGGTCGTAGAGTTATTGACAGTGAAAAAACATCAATTAGTGCAACAACTTCTATGAAACCTTTTGATAACCGTTCTCCAACTGTTTATCCTTCATGAGGCAATCTGGAACCGAGTTAAAAATGAGGCAATGTCTCTGGGCATCATAAGAAATATCTGTTGATTATAGTCGGGCATTACCTTCTCCATTTAATACACTAATCAAGCTCTAATCTGTGTTACTATTATTACACAATTAGGCTAGTCGAAGAGGTTGTTGAAGATTTAAGTAACTCTGGGTGCTTCATTGATCCCAAATTTAAATATTTTTGCTTAAGTAAACTTTATTATTGAAGATGTAAGAAATGAAAATGGCGAGGGATATAAACTAGTGAATATTTTAAATATTTTTATAGAAAGGGATAGTAGGTATCCTATCTTCATCATCGTCATGAAGGTAACCTCTGTTCATCATCTTCATGTTTCTATGAATGATCATGTACATGTGGATATCTAGTTACCTCTCAACCTCCAGTTCTGAATCAAACTCGAGCCTTTGTGTTGTAGGCCCTGCCTCATCATCATGGCGACCTTGTCATTGACCTACTCCCTCATGGCCTACCGGGTTAGTTGCTACAATTGCCCCTTGCTCCCTTGACCCCACATATACATAGAAAATATGTCACACATTAGTACTAGGTATGCATCAATAGTTGGAACAATGAAAATACTAGATGAAATTAAAATTATGGTAGTACCACTCAGGTCCAATTATTGGCCCCGTATGATTAAGTTATGCTCATCTCTAGATGGTAATCACAAGTTTTTAACACAGAGAAAAAAAACATATTTGTTGTCAATGTCATAGCTTTTAGTTAAACTTCCATGAGATTTGCAGATATACTTCTTAAACAGTCACACAGGTTATACGCATGAATACTTTCAATAGTCATGAGTACCTTGATGTGTAAAACATCTGTGTGATTGTCCTCAACCCTTCAGCAAAGATTGCATGACTTCCCATGAAAACAATCATGAGATATCTTCGCACATATATATTTTCCTCACAATTACAAACCTGTCCCCAACATTTGTTCATAACCATTCTTATGTGCGCTATCGAGAATTTGCCACGTGATAATCACAGCTTCCACGTGCCCTTATTCGTGCAACCCTAATTGCGTGTTTGTGCAGTTAATCATCCCACGTACGTGCAGTTAATCATGGAGCAAGGCTAAAATTTACAGTCTACTCAGGTAAAAATCCAAAAAAATTTAACTAAGGTAAAACTTTGGAGAAGGCTAAAATTTATAGTCAGCCCCATATAATAGGAAGTCAAGAGGGGAAAGGGGTGGCACGTACAATAATATAAGTATATTAATATATAATTGTAGTTAAAAGTCAAAATTTTTACAAGATTAAATTTTAATATTAAAAATATATAATTTAATGTTAAACGAATATTTATGAATTTAGTTTGTGTAGTTGTGTGATGGATGTTATCCTACCCAGTCACTCAAGTGTTATTTTAATATTAAAAAATATAATTTAATGTTAAATAGATATTTAGGAATTGAATTTCGTCTGTGTAATTGTTGGATGGATGTTGTTTTTGTAAATAAGACTATATCAATTCATAATCACAATTTTGGGATGAATGTTTTTTTTAATGAATGTTATATTAGTTCAAGATTAAACTTTGCCTCTTTGCTAATTAGTAATATGTTGGTTTTGTAAAGACTTCATTTTAGTGAACTAAAACGCAACCAATTTGCTGAAATTTCTTGTGCAGAGGGAAAAAATGGGAGCATTCACTTGCAGCCACATCGAGAAAGTCCTTGGTGTATTAGAATCATTTCAGTATGAATTGGCATCTAACAAAATGTTCAAATTGAGGATGATAAAGCTATAGAAACCAAAAAAGGAAAAGAAAACATGTTTTCATTATGGAATCTGCATTGTTCTTTTGTCTCTTCTTGCATAATATCCTAAACATTACTTAAAAATAACTTCAGATACAGAAATTAGAAGATAAAATAAATGGTATATGTTGAAAGTTATCAAATGAACACATGCTCGATTGTAGATACCAACATCGACCAAGTACTAAGTAATAACAATATTTTTAGATTAGTTTCATTTTCATACACTGCGGGGGATTTTTTGTTTGATGCACTACAAGTTCTGTTGCATTTCCATTATTCTTCAGTTGAGCTATGCCATGGGATGGTAGATTATGGGCCTCTTTTGGGTAAATTGGTACATCGACTTCCTGAGGACGTAACTTTGGCATACGGTCTCGATTTGACGCTCAATACCTTGTTAGAAATATCTATCCGAGGACTACAAATTTTGGGTGAGAAACATTGAAATTCATTCTATGTTGCTTCCTGTTTTCTCAAAAACGTCATTTACGGCCTCAAAACAGCTTTGGAAGTTCAAGACCTGAAAAATTGCTAAAAATAGTAAATTGTGCGGAAACTGAAAAAGTGAAAGAAGCAATGGTGGGGGTCCAAGTGGAATAGGTGGGTGGCCAACAATATCCACCTGGATCATTCCTACCCCCTTATGAGGCAATGGTCCCCATTGTGTTGATTTCCTCCATGAGATGAGGGAACTTCTGCTAAACTTGGTCCCTGGTGAGCCACTTGCCTTGGTGAAGGAGTTGGCCTTCTTTGAAAACTATATATAGTGGTATATTTTGTTTTCAGCTGTGCTTGATCTATGTATCCATGATTTGATCAGTTGTGGCTCGTTCCATGCAGTCTGGATTTAACTTTGTTGGTGTGAGTTTTTTTCCATGTCGGATGTGTCTAGTAGAGGTGGAAAGTAGGGCCGAAGGTGGTCCACATTGAACACAGGGTGCAGACCAAGGAATGGTGGAATGTTGAGTTGAAAGGCATTGTCCCCTATAGACTTAGTGATGGTGAATGACCCATATTGAAGTGGGTGAATCTTGCGGTGGGGTCCAGCGAGGCGCTCCTTTTGCAAATGTAGCCACACTTTGTCGCCCTCCTGGAAGTTGTGTGGCACCCGATGTTGATCATATTGCTTCTTGTACTTAGCATTGGATCTGTCCAAGATGTCATGAACCTATTGGCGGATGTGTTGAATGCGCTCAATAAAACTTTTTTCCTTGTCAGCCTCAGACTGGACATGAGATAAATCTTCCTGAGTAGCCACAAATGGCATGGCTATGTCAATGGGACATAGTGGCTGGAATCTAAATCCCACCTGAAAGGGACTGTGGCTGGTTGAGCTATGGAGAGACTGGTTGTAGTAGTGGTGTACATAGGGGAGGCTCTCATCCCATGTGCATGGATTCTTTGAGTTTTACATGTGCAGAATGTGTATGATCATCCGTTTGAAAACCTATGTCTGGCCATCAGTTTGCAGATGGAAAGTTGTGGACTTGGTGAGCTTGGTGTCCAACGTCGACCAGAGGCTGGACCAAAATGTATTGAGGAACCTGTTGTCCTGATCTGAGATGATATACTGTGGGCTCTCAAAGTGTACCCACACTCGTTCAAAGAAGAGTTTAGCAGTGGCTTTTGTTGTGACATTCTTCTTGCAGGCCATCATAATGGACATCTTCATGAATCTATCGACGACTACCAAAAAACAGTCATTTCCATGCTTAGTAGAAGGAAGGCCCGACATGTAATCCATAGAGATGGATTTCCAAGGTCGACTGGGGATAGGAAGCTGAGTATAGAGGCCTTGCTTCTTGATGGTTGGTTTGGAAATGGCCCAAGCAGTGTTGGACTTGATGTACTTTCCAACATCATGTCGAAGGTTTGACCAATAGAAATAATTTTGCAGTACTACCACAGTTTTCTCGACCCCAAAATGCCCAACGACCCGATTGAAGTGTGCCTCCAAAATCATCTTGACACGCTCTCTTGAAGGAACACAAAGGTGTCCTAGGTGACATAGCAAGGCATCCTGGAGGTGAAAATTGGGAACTTTCTTACCCTCTAAGAGCCTATTGTATGTGTGGTTGAATTCTGGATCACTTGTGTAGAGAAGCGACCAATTGGAAGTCTCGTGCCCACAAGAGTTGAGCATAGTGGTTAGCGCCACGATGGGTGGTCGGTTGAGGTAGTCTGCAACATTATTGGTGTTTCCTTTCTTGTACTTAATGTTCAAATGAATCTGTTGCAAGTATGTGGACCACTTCTAATGGTGATCGTTATGCAACTTCCCTTGTGTCTGTATGAACTGCAGTGGTCAGTGGTATGTGTGGATGACCGTTTCCTTTCCCAAAATGTAATGCTTTCATTGCTGATAAGCCTACACAATGGAATACATCTCTTTGTCATAAGTGGGATACTTTTGGACTGTGTTGGAAAGTGTCTCACTGTGATATGCCACTGGATGCCCATGTTGAGTAAGGACTTCCCCAATAGCATAGTCAGAGGCATCTGTCTCGATATAAAATGGTTGTTGCAAGTCTTGTAATGTGAGAACTGGTGCAGAGAAGAGGCGATGCTTCAACTCCCCAAACTCCTTTTGTTGAGATTTAGACCAACATATTTTTTCTTTCGC
>SNQJ01S0004627.1:230104-247733 GCA_010110895.2 Picea sitchensis | reverse complement strand
AAAAAAAAACCAAAGAATTTACATTTATCATTTATCATCACATGATAAGCATCATCATACATGCAAAAATTATAAAAAAAACATCACAAAATACAAACCCATCAATACCTACCAACATCAAGATTAAACCTTGTACACATCTACATATCTATATATGTATGCGCGCGTGCACACACACACACACACACACACACACACACACATTTCAATTTCAAAAAATATATGCACATTTAAAGTTGGCCATCATTGGGCTACATCACCAAAAAATACATAACATAGAAAATTGGTCCACACCCATAAAAAATAAATGTATACACCACTAGGATGGAGGGTCTTGTAGCCCTAACAATCCTCCTCCAATTGAGGGTTCCCCTCCAACACCATCCTTGAGGACTCCTCTCTGCCCCTAGCCATAGCTCTAGAGATCACATCCCTCTGCATAATTAGGTGCCACTTTATCAATATCCCTATGCAAGCATCAATAATATCATCGCATAGGTCAACCCATCTTGCTTGAGGGACACTTTGTAGCAACACATCAAGTTGTCACCTTAGATTGATGATTTGTGCTTACAGCTCTATTGTAAGCCACCTCTCACCCTCCAATTCTGAATCAAACTCGAGCCTTTGTGTTGTAGGCCCTACCTCATCATCATGGTGACCTTTTCATTGACCTACTCCCTCATGGCCTACCGGTTTTGTTGCTGCAATTGCCCCTTGCTCCCTTGACCCCACATCTACATAGAAAATATGTCACACATTAGTACTAGGTATGCATCAATAGTTGAAACAAAGAAAATACTAGATGCAATAAAAAGTATGGTAGTACCACTGAGGTCCAATTATTGGCCCCGTATGATGAAGTTGTGCTCATCTCTACATGGTAATCACAAGGTCTGCACACACACAAAAAAACATATTTGTTGTCAATATCGTAGATTTTAGTCAAACTTCCATGAGATTTGCACATATACTTCTTAAACAATCACACAGGTTATACGCATGAATACTTTCAATAGTCATGAGTTCCTTGACGTGTAAAACATCTTTGTGATTGTCCTCAACCCTTCAGCGAAGATTGGATGACTTCCCATTAAAACAATCATGAGATATCTTCGCACAAATATATTTTCCTCACAATTACAAACCTGTCCCCAACATTTGTTCATAACCATTCTCATGTGCGCTATCGAGAATTTTCCACGTGATAATCAAATCTTTTATGTGCCCTTAGTCGTGCAACCCTAATTTCATCTTTGTGTTTTGTCATTCCCTTGAGATGTGTTACTTTCCAACAAACAGTTGCTAAGAGAGTTGTGTGGGTCCCACGTGCAGTTAATCGTGCAACCCTAATTGCATGTTTGTTCTTTGTCATTCCCATGAGATGACTTACTTTCCAACAAACAATTGCTAAGAGAATTGTGTGGATCCCAGGTGTAGTTAGTCGTGGAACAAGGCTAAAATTTACAGTCGACTAAGGTAAAAATCCAATTTTTTTTAAACTAATATCCCATGTACGTGCAGTTAATTGTGGAGCAAGGCTAAAATTTACAGTCTACTCAGGTAAAAATCCAAAAAAAATTAACTAAGGTAAAACTTTGGAGAAGGCTAAAATTTGTAGTCAGCATCATATAATAGGAAGTCAAGAGGGGAAAGGGGCGGCAGGTACAATAATATAAGTATATTAATATATAATTATAGTCAAAAGTCAAAATTTCTACAAGATTAAATTTTAATATTAAAAAAATATAATTTAATGTTAAACGAATATTTATGAATTTAGTTTGTGTAGTTGTGGGATGGATGTTAGCCCTAACAATCCTCCTTCAATTGAGGGTTCCCCTCCAACACCATCCGCAGGGACTCCTCTCTGCCCCTTACCATAGTTCTAGAGATCGCATCCCTCTGCATAATTAGGTGCCACTTTATCAATATCCCTATGCAAGCATCAATAATATCATCGCATAGTTCAACCCATCTTGCTTGAGGGACACTTTGTAGCACCACATCAATTTGTCACCTTAGATTGACGATTTGTGCTTAGAGCTCTATTGTAAGTCACCTCTCAACCTCTAGTTCTGAATCAAACTCGAGCCTTTGTGTTGTAGGCCCTACCTCATCATTATGGCGACCTTTTCATTGACCTACTCCCTCATGGCCTACTGGGTTAGTTGCTGCAATTGCCCCTTGCTCCCTTGACCCCACATCTACATAGAAAATATGTCACACATTAGTACTAGGTATGCATCAATAGTTGAAACAAAGCAAATACTAGATGCAATAAAAAGTATGGTAGTACCACTGAGGTCCAATTATTGGCCCCGTATGATGAAGTTTCGCTCATCTCTAGATGTCTCGCCCTTTTGGCTAGACTGCATGAAAAAAATATCTAGGAAATCTAAATACATAAATTTAGGAAAAATGAATTGATGTTAGTCTTAAGAACAGAGTCACTAACCGACCCCCTATTTTTAAGTGTTAGTTTGATATGAAGGCGGCTTAGTCTCCGTATCATTTTCCCATCTCCCCCATTCAAGCTTCTTATTGGGTTGGATAATAGGCCTCATTAATCTATGTTTGTTACAACCAACCTATTAAATTCATATATATATATATATATATATATATATATATATGTATATATATGAAAGTAGGTGGTGGGGCTTGGGCTATTTAAAGACACAGAAGGGTAGGTGGGTAAACGTCCCATCAGCTGCTTGAAACCTTCCAGCTATGTCATCAATCGAAGTGAATTAACTTTGAATCTCTTTCTGCAGAAACCCACCCAACTACATTCTAGTAAGTCAATGTGTCCCACTTCCTTCCTTTTTCTATATCACAAGGTTCACACACACACACACACACAAAAACATATTTGTTGTCAATGTTGTTTCTTTTAGTGAAACTGCCATGAGATCTGCACATATACTTCTTAAACAGTCACACAGGTTATACGCATGAATACTTTCAATAGTCATGAGTTCCTTGACGTGTAAAACATGTTTGTGATTATCCTCAACCCTTCAACGAAGATTGCATGACTTTCCATTAAAACAATCATGAGATATCTTCGCACATATATATTTTCCTCACAATTACAAACCTGTCCCCAACATTTGTTCATAACCATTCTTATGTGCGCTATCGAGAATTTGCCACTTGATAATCACAACTTCCACGTGCCCTTAGTCGTGCAACCCTAATTTGTCATTCCCTTGAGATGTGTTACTTTCCAACAAACAGTTGCTAAGAGAGTTGTGTGGGTCCCACATGCACTTAATCGTGCAACCCTAATTGCGTGTTTGTGCTTTGTCATTCCCATGAGATGATTTACTTTCCAACAAAAAATTGCTAAGAGAAATGTGTGGATCCCAGGTGCAGTTAGTCGTGGAACAAGGCTAAAATTTACACTCTACTAAGGTAAAAATCCAAAAAAAATTTAACTAAGATCCCACATACGTGCAGTTAATCATGGAGCAAGGCTAAAATTTACAGTCTACTCAGGTAAAAATCCAAAAAAATTTAACTAAAGTAAAACTTTGGAGAAGGCTAAAATTTATAGTTAGCCCCATATAATAGGAAGTCAAGAGGGGAAAGGGGCGGCGGGTACAATAATATAAGTATATTAATATATAATTATAGTCAAAAGTCAAAATTTTTACAAGATTAAATTTTAATATTAAAAAAATATAATTTAATGTTAAATGAATATTTATGAATTTAGTTTGTGTAGTTGTGGGATGGATGTTATCCTATCTACTCACTCAAGTGTTATTTTAATATTAAAAAATTATAATTTAATATTAAATAGATATTTATGAATTGAATTTAGTTTGTGTAATTGTGGAATGGATGTTGTTTGTGTAAATAAGACTATATCAATTCATAATCACAACTTTGGGATGGATGTTTTTTTCAATGAATGTTATATCAGTTCAAGTGTTATTTTAATATTAAAAATATATAATTTAATGTTAAATAGATATTTATGAATTGAATTTAGTTTGTGTAATTGTGGGATGGATGTTGTTTGTGTAAATAAGACTATATCAATTCATAATCACAACTTTGGGATGGATGTTTTTTTCAATGAATGTTATATCAGTTCAAGATTAAACTTTGCCGCTTTGCTAATTAGCAATATGCTGGTTTTGTAAAGACTTCATTTTAGTGAACTAAAACGCAGCCAATTTGCTGAAATTTCTTGTGCAGAGGGAAAAAATGGGAGCATTCGCTTGCAGTCACATCGAGAAAGTCCTTCAGTATCCAGTATATTTGATTACATAGTTTACAATGAAAATCGATATACTTGTTTTGCAAAGATTTCATTTTGGTGAAATAAAACACAACCAATTTACTCTGAATTCCTGTGAAAACTTGCAGAAGCCAAGAGATCTAAGGTGCCTGGGAGATCAGTCGTGTTCAGCACAGGAATCTACCTGATGGTAGAGAAGTAGAGATCTAAGGTGCCTGGGAATCTTTCCAGCTAACTAGAAATTCAATTGTAATATTGTTTATTTTGTACTTTGTATTTAATGTACTTACATATTCGTTACTTCTTTTCTCTTGAGGAACAAGTTGTTGTGAGTACAAAATGTTCAAGTTGAGGATGATAAAGCTATAGAAACCAAAAAAGGAAAAGAAAACATGTTTGCATTATAGAATCTGCATTGTTCTTTTGTCTCTTCTTGCATAATATCCTAAACATTACTTAAAAATAACTTCAGATACACAAATTAAAAGATAAAATAAATGGTATATGTTGAAAGTTATCAAATGAACACATGCTCGATTGTAGATACCAACATCGACCAAGTACTAAGTAACAACAATATTTTTAGATTAGTTGCAGGGGACTGTTTGTTTGATGCACTACAAATTCTATTGCATTTCCGTTATTCTTCAGTTGAGCTATGCCATGGGATGGTAGATCACTTCCTCTTGTGCTTGCACAATGGAAACATTGGTGCATTGAAATCATTTCAGTATGAATTGGCATCTAACTTTCTGTATCAGTTGCACATTGTTCATGATGTTGATACTTGTCTTTGAAAGATGTGGTTATCTTCATCTGCAAGCTAACCTGAAAATGAGAGAGGACCATGGGAGGATATGTTTTGCATGGGATGGCTAGCCAACTGGATAAATGCATCAATCATAGTTTGGTCACTAACAAGGAAGATAAAGTACTTTCTATTTAATAAAAATGCAAATGTAGATTTGTATTACATCTTGTTCCATGATTCTAATTCTCTTGGTGGTCATTACGCACCATTAATCTATAAAATATAATTCATATGAAATTTTGGAGGCTATAATACTTACTTGTCCCTCATGTGCAAAGACCTTCAATTCCATTGGAAACATATTATGCATGACATACATACTCATGGACTGGACATAGCAAGAACTAGTACAACTTGTTTTCATGAGAGTATGTTCAATACACTTTGCTACTTGGTTGCAATAGAGTTTGATGTACAATCTCTAAGACTATACATTTTCCTTTCCATTCTCAATGCACTTATAGGTGGAAATCACAATGCCTTTCATTGTTTGCATCAATATCTAGCACATAATGTCATACAAAGTGTTGCAGTGGTTGGGAATTGGAAAGCATATCTAATAAACATGTCGAAGCCATATCAAAAGGGAAATATCGAGGGTGGGACAATTTTTTTTGCAGTTGATCCGAATTTATGTAGGAACACAACGAAATAAAAAAAATACACATAAACGTAGAGATCCAATGGAAAAAAGACTTTATTTCATTAATAACAAATGACTGAAATATGCTTACAGACAAAATGGAAATAAACTAGCTAGGGCACTGGTAACTTATCTCTGAGAAGAGATGTGGCGACTACTAGCCTTTGGACTGTCTTACAATGAGGCTCGAAGGCCTATTATTATTGAGAAACAATGGAAAACCCTAAACATCCAAAGACCTAACCCTAGGAGATGAAACGCCAAGATTATGGGCCTCATTTCAGTAAATTGGTACATCAACTTCCCGAGGACGTAACTTTGGCATACAATCTCTGTTTGACGCACTCAATACCTCGTTAGAAATATCTATCTGAGGACTACAAATTTTGGGTGAGAAACATTGAACTTTGTTCTATGTTGCTCCTTGTTTTCTCAAAAAACGTCGTTTATGGCCTCAAAACGGCTCCGGAAGTTCAAGACCCGAAAAACTGCTAAAAATAGTAAATTGTGAGGAAATTGAAAAACTGAAAGAAGCAATGGTGGGGGTCCAAGTGGAATAGGTGGGTGGCCACCAATATCCAACTAGATCATTCCTACCCCCTTAGGAAGCAATGGTCCCCATTGTGTTGAGTTCCTCAATGAGATGAGGAAACTTTTGCTAAACTTAGTCCCTGGTGAGCCACTTGCCTTGGTGAAGGAGTTGGCCTTCTTTGAAAACTCGATATAGCGGTATATTTTGTTTTCGGGTGCGCTTGATCTATGTATCCATGATCTGATCAGTTGTGGCTTGTTCCATGTAGTGTGGATTTAACTCTATTGGTGTGAGTTGTTTTTCCATGTCGGATGTGTCTAGTAGAGGTGGAAAGTAGGGCCGAAGGCGGTCCACATTGAGCACAGTGTGCAGACCAAGGAATGGTGGAATGTTGAGCTCAAAGGCATTGTCCCCTATAGCCTTAGTGATGGTGAACGACGCATATCGGAGTGGGCGAAGCTTGCGGTGGGTTCCAACAAGGCATTCCTTTTGCAAATGTAGCCACACTTTATCATCGACCTGGAATTTGTGTGGCACCTGATGTTCATCATATTTCTTCTTGTACTTAGCATTGGCTCTGTCAAAGATGTCATGAACCTGTTGGCGGATGTGTTGAATGTGCTCAATAAAGCTGTTTTCCTTGTCAGCCTCAGACTGGACATGAGATGAATCTTCTCGAGTAGCCACAAATGGTATGGCTACATCAATGGGACATAGTGGATGGAATCTCAAGCCCACCTGAAAAGGGTCGTGGCTTGTTGAGCTATGGAGAGCCTGGTTGTAGCTGTGTTGTACATAGAGGAGGCTCTCATCCCATGTGTGTGGATTCTTTGAGTTGTACATGTGCATAATGTGTATGATCATCCGGTTGCTGACCTCTGTCTGGACATCAATTTGCGGACGGAAAGTTGTGGACTTGGTGAGCTTGGTGTCCAGCATCGACCAGAGGCTAGAACAAAATGTACTGAGGAACCTGTTGTCTCGATCTGAGATGATAGACTATGGGATCTCAAAGTGTACCCACACTTTTTCAAAGAAGAGTTTAGCAGTGGCTTCTGCCGTGACATTCTTCTTGCAGGCCATCATAATGGACATCCTCGAGAATCTATCATCGACCACAAAAAAATAGTCATTTCCATGCTTAGTAGAAGTAAGACCCGACATGTAATCCATGGAGATGGATTCCCAAGGTCGACTAGGGGTAGGAAGTTGAGTATATAGGCCTTGCTTCTTGATGGTCGGATTGAAAATGGTGCAAGCAGTGCAGAACTTGATGTACTTCCCAACATCTTGTCGAAGGTTCGACCAATAGAAATACTTTTGCAAAACTGCCATGGTTTTCTTGAACCCAAAATGCCCAGTGACCCGACTGAAGTGCACCTCCAAAATCATCTTGGCATGCTCTCTTGAAGGAACACAAAGGTGTCTTAGGTGACATAGCAGGGCATCTTGGAGGTGAAAATTGGGAACTTGCTTAACCTCTAAGAGTGTATTGTATGTGTGGCCGAATTCTGGATAACTTGTGTAGAGAAGCGACCAATTAGAAGTCTTGTGCCCACAAGAGTCGAGCATAGTGGTTAGCACCATGATGGGTGGTTGGCTGAGGCAGTCTACAACATTATTGGTGCTTCCTTTCTTGTACTTAATGTTCAAATGAAACTGTTGTAGGTATGAGGACCACTTTTGATGGTGATCATTCAACAACTTCCCTTGTGTCCGTATGAACTGTAGGGGTCGATGGTATGTGTGGATGACTGTTTCCTTTCCCAAAATGTAATGATTTCATTGTTGGTAAGCCTACACAATGGAATACATTTCTTTTTCATAAGTGGGATACTTACGAACTATGTCGGAAAGTGTCTCACTATGATATTCCACTGGATGCCCATGTTGAGTAAGGACTTCCTCAATAGAATAGTTAGAGGCATCTGTCTCGATCTCAAATGGTTGTTGCAAGTCTGGTAATGTGAGCACTGGTGTAGAGCAGAGGCAATGCTTCAACTCCCTAAATTCCTTTTGTTGAGATTCATACCAAAATAATTTTTCTTTCACTCCTCCCTTGGTGACTTGACTCAAGGGCCAAGTGATATGAGAGAATCCCAACACGAACTTGTGGTAGAAATTGGCAAGACCCCAAAAGATACGAAGCTATGTTAGGGTAGTTGGGGCTGGCCAATCTTGAATAACTTGGATCTCTGTTGGATCCACATGCACCCCCTGCTCATCAATAATGTATCCCAGATACTGAACCTGAATCATGCCAAAAGTACATTTCTCCAAATTGGCACACAACTTGTGTTGTCGCAGTGTTTGGAGGACCTGTCAGATGTGGTGGAGGTGCTCTTCCCAAGTCTGGTTGAAGATCATAATGTCATCCAAGTAAACCACTACAAATGTGTTGGTGAATGGCCGCAAGATGTCTTCCATTAGACTCATGAAGGTTGCAGGGGAATTCGTCAATCCAAAAGGCATGACCAACCATTCAAAAAGGCCCTTCTTGGATTAGAAGGCAGTCTTCCACACATCAGAGGGTTCGATTGGTACCTAATGATACCCAGACTTCAAGTCGATCTTGCTGAAATATTTCACCCCCTTGAGTTGGTCCAGAAGGTCATCAATCCGTGGGATCGGGTACCCATTCTGGACAACGATCTTGTTTAGTGCCCGATAGTCAATGCAGAGTCTTCAAGTCCCATCCTTCTTATGCACTGACATGATCGGGCTCCCACAAGGTGATGAAATTGGCCAGATTTCACCTTTATGCAACATCTCCTAAATCTGCCTCTTGATTTTTTCATTGATGCAGGAGCATCGCCAACACATCAAGTGAGCCAGCGCGGAAGTGAAGGACAACTGGACAAGCGCCAGCACATATTTTGAAAATCACCTTGGAAGTTGATGTGCAATCTTAAATGAAGTCATTAAGATGAAGTGCACTTGTATAATGTAATCGGACCTTGAGCCATTAGCTCTCATCCTTAGTAGGTAGAAGGCATTTAAGGTAGTTAATGTGGGTAGATAGAATTTAATTCTAGATTAGACTGTTTGAGAGTGCAAGAGGGAAACGGGATATAGACACCCTCATTGTATATTGTAACATTATTGAACCAGGAAGAAGAGCATAGAGAGAAGCAAAGATCTATGTAAGAACACCCATGTATAGATATTTGGATTAATAGAAGGAGGTTGATTCAAATTCATGGTTTTTGTGTTATTCTCTGTGTATTGATGTTGAATGATATTCTCATTTGATGTTTACTTCCTGTTATACATTTGATTTATATGTTGTGTATATGATTTCATGTTTGAGTTTGAAGTCTGAGAGGAAGTAGGAATTAGTTTCAATTGTTTCTCTATTTGAACAAGGATTCTTGCAAGGAGTGCAGTCGAATTTGTCTGCAAGGAGTGCGTTGACGGAGGGTTCAGATAGGGTTGCTTCTGTTCTCATTCTCTCAAAGGTGCAGTTGGGCATAGGAGTTGTGCAAGGAGTGTGCAGGCCAAGCTAAGTCTCAAAGTTGTGAGTATGAGCCAAGCATTTAAAGACTGCTACTGCAGGTGTGCGTAGGGTCGAAGTATTTCAACACTGGAACGTGTTTGAAAGTTTGCTGCAAGGAGTGCGTGAAGGGATCTTCTGAAATCTCAGGAAGGATAAGGCCTTCAAAATGGTTGAAGGAAAGTGCAGGGAAGTTGTGACTAGAAGACCATAAGAAGCGTCGCAAGTTTTCACGCAAGTAGACGAGTTCTGTGGAGGAACACTTAGTCATTTCGCAGATTTCATCAGGAGGAATGGACGGTCGAAATTCTTCGAGGAGGATTTGCAACATCCCATGAGCCGTCAGATCTCAGGAAGGAGCAGGAAGGTTATGAAGAGAATGTTGAAGGGTTCAAAGCTCAGGAGGGGTAGGACCATAGATTCGAGTCATGAGGACCATCAGATTTACATGTGGAATCGTGTATCAGGTTTTCGTGGGTTGAAATCCCGTGAACGGTGCAACAGAAATCGCGAAATCATGAAATGCGATATCCTGATAGCCAATAGGATAGTGTGGGCCACGAAGAAGTCGACGAGTGGATAGGTGGCATGCCATTTCGGGGTTTTGCAGCGAGAAGTCCTGAAACATATGCATTAGGATTTGCGATACCTCGAAGTCCGAAATCCCGATAGAAGTGACGGGATGTTGAAAAGTCAAACTTGCATGTGTGTCAGAGTTTCGGCGTATCGGGAGTTGGGGATACGAGTGGTTTAACATCGCGAGTGTTGAAATCACGATAGAGGAAACCTCGATAGGAAAAGGTCAGCATTGACAGGTTATCAGGTTTTGGGGATCCGAGAGTACAACATTCGACCATTGACCTCACAAAGCTGCGAAGTCTGATCCCCCGAGTGCGAAGAGGGGATCCCACAAGGATTTTCTGTGGGTGCAGATTTCCCGACAGGGAAATAGAAGAACCAGGTAGAGTTCTTCAGGCCGTGTGAAAGGAAAGATCCTGTGAGCGCGCGGACCTTCCGACCTGTGGGTGTGGGTAGGGTGCGTCACCATCAGTTTGGTATTAGAGCACATAACGATTCTTTGCTATTTGTAGCAGAGGAAGAGAATTCACCATGACGGCAAGGAGAAGGGACATGCAATCACCCGATCCAGAGGATAGGGAAATGTCAAGAAGAAGAGGCAGGCAAATGACTAATATATCTATGGAGAGGGAGATGCGTGATCTACGAGCTAGACTCGAAGACATGAATACAACACAAAGATGCACAGCCAGTGCAGGGGATCTCAGTGATTCCGAAAGAGAGATTGAGGCTGAACGTGAAGGAGAAGTTGCATCTGAAGATGCATCAAACAAACGTTTGATCAGAGCTATGGCAAGGATGGGTGCAAGAGCAAAGATGGACATTCTAGTTTATGAGGGAAACTTGGATGCAGAGGAGCCTCTAGACTAGATTATATCTCTGGACACATACTTCGACTATGAATATGTCGAATAGGAAAAGAAAGTCAAGCATGTTGTCACTAGGTTGAAAGGACATGCAACATTGTGGTGGGATGAATTGCAAGCTGACAGATGCTACGAGGGCAAGCAGAAGATCAAGAGCTGGGATAGAATGATCATGAAGCTAAAGGAAAAATTCATCCCTAGGGACTATCAAATTACTTTGTTAAGGAGGATGCAGAACCTGAGACAGAAGCTGATGACAGTGAAATAATACATTGAGGAATTCTATAAACTGAACATCGAGGCAGGTCATTGGGAGAGCGATGATGAGAAAGTTGCCAGATACATGAATGGCCTAAGATATGATATCCAAGATGATATGAGCATGGTAACCATCCGAACGGTGGAAGATTCTTATCAGATGGCTCTGAAAGAGGAAGAGAAGCGGAGCCGAAAGCAGAGTCAGAGGGGCCAAGGCAGAAGTCAGCCCAGAGGCAAAGCAGTTGCCCAGGAAAAATATCAGAAGCCCAGAGAAGACTAGAAGAAACCTCAGACTCGAACAGAGAGAGGTGGAACCTCACAGCGAGGGCAGCAATATGCTGAACAGAGAGGACAACATACTGAGTAGAGAGGAGACTATGCTGACAACAATACCTTTCCTCGTACTAGAGGCAGAGGAAGAGGAAGAGGTGGAGTAATCACATGCTTCACATGTGGAAATAATGGGCACAAGTCTTACGAGTGTCTAGATAAAAATAAAGAGGGTGGAGAAGCTCACATCGTCGAGGAACAGAGGTGGGATGTTGAGGCAGAAGATGCTGAAGGTGGAAGATCGCTGATAATGCGAAAATTCCTTTTGACACCTGAGAAAGAGGTGGAGAGTTCAGTCCAAAGGACCAGACTTTTCAGGACTACTTGCAAAACCAAGGACAGGGTATGCAAGGTCATTATAGACAATGGTAGCACAGATAATCTCGTTTCAATCGAGATGGTAGAGAAGCTGGAGCTGGAGATGACTAATCATCCAAGCCAATATAGAGTTTCGTGGCTACAAAAAGGACACCAGGTAACTGTCACTAAACAATGCTTGGTTGAATTCAAGATAGGAGGATATAATGATAAGATCTTGTGTGATGTCCTTCCTATGGATGTTTGTCATCTATTGCTGGGTAGACCATGGCAATATGACAGGAATGTGATTCATGATGAGAGAATGAACACATACACTTTAGAGAAGAATGGGAGGACTCACATGTTGCTTCCAATGAAGAATAAAGAGGTGAAGCTGGAAGTAAGAAATATTGTACTTTTCATGAGTGGGAAGGAACTTCTTACAGTGGTTAAGAAGAAGGAGGATCCACAGTTCGTTGTGGTCAGGAAATCGAAGATTGTTCTGACTAGCACAAGGGTGGATGATTTACCAGAAGAAGTTCAGGAACTGCTAGAAGAGTTCGCTGACATTGTATTGGACGAGTTACCTCGTTCGTTTCCACTGATCGAAAGTGTGAGTCATCATATTGATCTCATACTAGGAGCCAATTTTCCAAACAAATCCGCGTATAGATTGACGATGCAAGAGAATGAAGAGGTTAAGAGGCAATTTCAAGAGTTGTTGGACAAAGGTTTAGTAAGGGAAAGCTTGAGTCCATGTGTTGTTCCAACAATACTTAGTCCAAAGAAAGACAGAGGATGGAGGATGTGTACCGACTCGAGGGCGATCAACAAGATAACCATCAGGTATAGATTTCCATTGCTGGGGATGGATGATCTGATGGATTGCTTGAGTGGAGAAAAGTATTTTTCAAAGATTGATTTGAAAAGTAGTTATCACCAGATCCACATGAGAGAAGGTGACGAATGGAAGATAACATTCAAAACAAATGAAGGGTTGTATGAATGGATTGTTATGCCATTTGGCTTAACAAATGCACTGAGTACCTTAATGAGGTTGATGAATGAAGTGCTGAGGGAGTTCATCGGGAAATTTGTCATTGTGTATTTGGATGACATACTGGTTTATAGTAGGACAGTGGCAGAACACCTGAAGCATTTGGCTACAGTGATGCAGAAATTGTAGCAGGAGAAGTTGTTGATAAACATGAAGAAGTCCTCATTCATGAAGACATAGCTCATTTACTTGGGGTTTGTTATTTCTGCAAATGAGTTGAGGATGGATACAGATAAGGTGGAGGTAATCAATAATTGGCCATTGCCACGGAATGTATTTGAGGTGAGAATTTTTCATAGATTGGCTAGTTTCTACCGAAAGTTCATTCGAAATTTCAGTGGAATTAGTGCAGCGATGATGGACATAGTGAAGAAAAGACATAAGTCTTTTCATTGGACTGAAGAGGCTGAGAAGAGTTTCAATCTGTTGAAGAGGAAGATTACGGAACAACCGGTTTTGGTGTTGCCAGATTTCCGAAAAACATTTCAGGTGAAATGCGATGCAAGTGGATTTGCAATCGGGGCAGTATTGAGTCAAGAAGACAGGCCGATAGCATATTTCAGCGAGAAGCTGAATGAAACGAAAGTGAAATACTCCACTTATTACAAGGAGTTTTATGCTATCATCCAAGAATTGAAGAAATGGAGGCATTACTTAATTCCGAAAGAGTTTGTCTTGTACAGTGACAATCATGCACTGCAGTTTGTGACTCAACAGGAGAAGTTGAATCAGAAACATGTCAAATGGGTTGAGTATATGCAGAATTTCACTTTTGTCATAAAACATATTTTTGGTACTGCTAACAAAGTCGCTCATGCTTTGAGCAGGAAGTGTTTGTTGTTGCAGGAGTTCAAAGTCAAAACGCTGGGTTTTGATGATCTCAGGAACATGTACGTTGATGATCCAGATTTTAAGGAGGCGTATGAAGCAGCTGAGAATCCAATTCTTAGGGATAGAAGCCAATGGATAGAGTACATGATCTAAGAAGGATTACTGTTTAGAGGTAATCAGCTGTGTATTCCGAAATGCTCCATGAGGGAGAATCTGCCGAAGGAGAAACACAGTGGAGGATTGGCAGGGCACTTTGGTCACAACAAGACGCTCACAAAGCTGAATGAGTCATATTTTTGGCTGGGAATGCGAGAAGATGTCAAGATATTCGTGGATAGATGCAGAATTTACCAGCATTCGAAGGGAAGGAAGCAAAATGCAGGGTTCTATCAATCATTACCCATACCAGAGAAGCTGTGGGATGCAATTAGCATGGATTCTGTATTGGGGTTGCCAAGAAAACAAAGAGGTGTTGATTCAATCTTTGTGGTAGTGGATACATTTTCCAAAATGGCACACTTCATTCCATGTCAAAAAACCAGTGACGCAACTCACATTGCGAACTTGTTTTTCAGAGAGGTCATTCGACTTCATGGGTTGCCGAGAAGTATAGTTTTGGATCGAGATACAAAGTTCATAGGACATTTTTGGAGGAAATTATGGAAAAATATGGGAACTAACTTGGCATATAGTTCGACTTATAAGACTCAGATGGATGGACAGACGAAGGTAGTAAACAGAAGTCTAGGAGACTTGCTGAGAAGCTTGGTGATAGAGCACCACAGCCAGTGGGACAATATATTACCACAGGTAGAGTTTGCTTATAACGACTCAGTTAACAGGAGCATGGGATAGAGTCCATTTCATATTGTTTATGGCATACAACCGAGAGGAATGTCTAAACTGAGAGATTCAGAACAAACTTCGACTAGGAGAACTAGTGGAGAAGAATTCGCAGAGGCGATGAACGAACTTCACAGTCGAGTGAAGGAGCGATTGCAGAATTCAAGTTAGGAGTATAAGCGTAGAGCCGATCAACATAGAAGACAAATTTAGTTTGAGGTTGGTGACTTGGTTCTAGCACATTTGAGAAAAGAAAGGTTCCCGAGAGGAACATATAATAAGCTGAAGATGAAGAAAATCAGGCCATGTAGGGTCTTGAAGAAATTTGGGGCGAATGCTTACGAGATTGAATTACCCGATGGGATCAAAATTTCTCCGATATTCAACATCTCGGATTTGTACCCATATAAGGCTGAGGAAACATAGACTGGAGAAGAGAATCCAGTGATCTAGTGGACAAAGCAGATGCCAGTTGCAGATAAACCACAGATGGAGTGCGTACTAGACAAGAGAGTGAGTAAGAGGACTAGGCGGAAAGAATACTTTAAGTATCTAGTCAAATGGAAGAACCATCCAGTTGAAGATGCCAGCTGGGAGACTGAAGCAGAGATCCAAAAGCATGGATAGAACATGCGTGAGCTCATGGACATGAGACCATGAAAATTTTCAAGCGAGGGAGTATGATGCAGGAGCATTGCCAACACATCAAGCGAGCTAGCGCGGAAGCGAAGGACAACTGGACAAGCGCCATCACATATTTTGAAAATCACCTTGGAAGTTGATGTGCAATATTAAATGAAGTCATTAAGATGAAGCGCACTTGTATAATGTAATCAGACCTTGAGCCATTAGCTCTCGTCCTTAGTAGGTAGAAGGCATTTAAGGTAGTTAATGCATGTATATGGAATTTAATTCTAGATTAGACTATTGGAGAGCGCAAGAGGGAAACGGGATATAGACACCCTCATTGTGTATTGTAACATTATTGAACCAGGAAGAAGAGCATAGAGAGAAGCAGAGAGCTGTGTAAGAACACCCATGTACAGATATTTGGATTAATAGAAGGAGGTTGATTCAAATTCATGGTTTTTGTGTTGTTCTCTGTGTATTGATGCTGAATGATATGCTCATTTGATGTTTGCTTCCTGTTATACATTTGCTTTATATGTTGTGTATATGATTTCATGTTTGAGTTTGAAGTTTGAGAGGAAGTAGGAATGAGTTTCAATTGTTTCTCTATCTGAACAAGGATTCCTGCAAGGAGTGCAGTCGAATTTATCCGCAAGGAGTGCGTTGATGGAGGGTTTAGATACGGTTTCTTATGTTCTCATTCTCTCAAAGGTGCAGTTGGGCATAGGAGCTGTGCAAGGAGTGCACAGGCTAATCTAAGTCTCAGAGTTGTGAGTCTGAGCCAAGCATTTAAAGACTGTTGCTGCAGGTGTGCGCAGGGTCAAAGTATTTCAACACTGGGACGTGCTTGAAAGTTTGCCACAAGGAGTGCATGCAGGGATCTTCTAAAATCTCAGGAAGGATAAGGCATTCAAAATGGTTGAAGGACAGTGCAGGGAAGCTGTGACTAGAAGACGATAATAAGCGTCGCAAGTTTTCACGCAAGTAGACGAGTTCTGCGGAGGAACACTTAGTCATTTTGCAGATTTCATTAGGAGGAATGGATGGTCGGAATTCTCCGAGGAGGATTCACGACATCCCGTGAGCCGTCAGATCTCAGGAAGGAGCAGGGATGTTATAGCAAGAACATCGAAGGGTTCAAAGCTTAGGAGGGGCAAGACCGTATATCTGAGTCATGAGGACCATCGGATTTACATGTGGAATTGTGTATTGGGTTTTCGTGGGTTTAAATCCCGTGAATGGTGCAACAAAAATCACAAAATCACAAAACGCGATATCCCGACAGCCAACAGGATAGTGTGGGCCACGGAGAATTCGTTGAGTGGACAGGTGGCACACCATTTTGGGGTTTTGTAGCGAGAATTCCCGAAACATGTGCATTAGGATTCGCAATACCGCGAAGTCTGAAATCCCGATAGAAGTGATGGGGTGCTGAAAAGTCAAACTCGTGCGTGTGTCGGAGTTTCGATGTATCGGGTATCGGGAGTCGGGGATACGAGTGGTTCGACATCGCAAGTGTCGAAATTGTGATAGAGGAAATCCCGATAGGAAAAGGTCAGCGTTGATGGGTTATCGGGTTTCGGGGATCCAAGAGTACAACGTTTGACCACTGACCTCGCGAAGCCGTGAAGTCCGATCCCCTGAGTGTGAAGAGGGGATCCCACGAGGATTTTCTGTGGGTGCAGATTTCCTGACAGGGAAATAGACGAACCGGGTAGAGTTCTTTGAGCCATGTGAAAGGAAAGATCCTACGAGCGCGTGGACCTTCCAACCTGTCGGTGTGGGGAGGGTGCGTCGCTGTCAGTCATTCTCCATAACAAAGCACCGATAGATTGGTCCATTGGGAAACAACGCACCTGGGTTCATATCGATGGGGTTCTTGACCTGGCAGTGTAGAGGCACCCCTACGGGGGAGGTGAATATGTCCTTGTACTCCTCCATGACTTTATCCATATGTTTTTGTCGTGCAAAGGGGATCTATTTGGAGATCATGGCCACAGTCTTATTCCTTCCCTGGGGGAAGATCATTAGGAAAAAAAAAATTATTGGTTTTGGAAATGAGCTTACTTCATTTTTTTGCAATAACCAAAGAGATGGTGGTAGGTGGTGCTATCTCCGGTATCCTATATAGCTTATTAACCAAAGTGATAATAACAACACGAGGCTTGGACTCATACACAACATGTCGCTTCCACAAGTAC
>SNQJ01S0004627.1:218581-230054 GCA_010110895.2 Picea sitchensis | reverse complement strand
ACGAGGCTTGGACTCATACACAACATGTCGCTTCCACAAGTACGGTTGGCCTAATAATACATCAGAAACATCAAGAGGAGCAATGTCACATAATACCTCATCCGTGAAGGGCTTGATGCTGTAGGGAAGGCGATGTTGCTGGCTGACACAGAGGTCCCATCCTTAGTGAAACCACCCTATGGTGTATGGTTGTGGGTGTGTTGTGTTCAGAAAACCCAACCGCTTCACGACCTCCACCAAGATGAGGTTCTTCTGTCTCCCACTGTAGACAATGAACTGCAATGGGGAACCGTTTACCCACATCTTGGAATGGAAGAGACACTCTGCCTCTTCTGGGTCTTCTGGTTCCTCCTTATGGATCTTCGTGGTGGAAACGGTGGCATTGGGATCCACATCGATAATCTGCTTCCCCCTTTCATTCCCCTTGTTGGGTTCTGGTTCAATGTCAGAGCATGCATCTGATTCAGAAGCCTTCAACTCGGCTACCAGTGACTACTTGGCCCAACACTCACTTGTGTTGTGGGTGGAGATCATATGGAACTCACACCACTTCCCCGTGTCCTTTTTTGGCTTCATGGTGTTGTTCTTTGCTTATGGATTTGGTGGGTTGTCCTAAGCCGCCTCGCCTTGTCTTGGTCCTTTGTTCTGTGTTTTTGGGGTACCTTTCCCTTGCTTCTGATTCGCAGACTCAAAGTCTTGCTTCTTCTGTTTGAACTTCTGCTCAATCTTGGTAGCATATCAGTATGCCACATCAAGAGGGGAGATGTGGAGGAACACCATTTCCTCTTAAATGTATCTCTGTAGAAAAATATGGTACTTTAACACCAAATGTTTCTTTGAATCTTTGATACCCAACTTTGTGTGTAGGGTATGAAATAGATTCATCAGCTCATGCACATATTGGTCCCTTTGTTGCCCCAGCATAGTCCATTGTATGTATTTGTCCTCATAGCTCCCAATGGAATAAGATTTTTCCTTGATGGCATCTCAGAAAGAATTCCAAGTGGGTGCGACCGAGAATAGAGAGGGTTCCCCCTTGCCCTGTTTCTCCCAGTAGGTTTCCCACCAGTCCTTGACATGGGGGGTGACTTTGAGGAGTGCAAAAATAATCCTTTCTCGGTCGGAAAAGTCATGAACCGAGAAATATCCTTCTAATAGATTCAACTATCTATCTATGACATCTGCATCTATTTGGCCCTCAAATATGGGAATGTCAAAGATTACTTGTACATTAAAAGGAGTGACGCCTCCAGAGTGGTTGTTGATTGTAGATGCGCTGCCAGTGGGAAACCATTGAAGGATCTGGGAAAAGTTGTCCATCATCGCATTCCTTTGTTTCTCAAGGGCCTCCTCGAGCAACATTTTGATAAGATCTCCTGCAACCTCATATTTCTTTTCTTCCCCCATGGGCAGTCATCAGGGTTTGCGAGGTTGATCTTGCAAATGTTCAACCAGATCGAGCCCTAAATGCTTATACCCCGACCTCGTTGGGGACATGCAAATAAGGATCGAGAATGAGCATACCACTTTGATACCACTGATCTGGATTTATGTAGGAACACAATGAAATACAAAAATACACATAAGCATAGAGATGTAGCGGAAATAAGACTTTATTTCATTAATAACAAATGACTGAAATATGCTTATAGACAGAATGGAAATAAACTAGCTAGGGAATTGGTAGCTTATCTCTGAGAAGAGATGTGGCAGCTACTGGCCTATGGACTGTCTTACAATGAGGCTCGAAGGCCTATTATTATTGAGAAACAATGGAAAACCCTAAACATCCAAAGACCTAACCCTAGGAGATGAAACACCAAGACTATGGGCCTCGTTTGGGTAAATTGGTACATCAACTTCCCGGGGACATAACTTTGGCATACGATCTCTGTTTAACGTGCTCAATACCTCGTTAGAAAGATCGGTACGAGGAATACAACTTTTGGGTGAGAAACATGAACTTTGTTGCATGTTGCTCCCCATTTTCTCAAAAAACGTCGTTTAGGGCCTCAAAATGACTCCAGAAGTTCAGGACTCGAAAAACTGCTAAAAATAGTAAATTGTGCGGAAACTGAAAAATTGAAAGAAGCAATGGTGGGGGGCCAAGTGGAATAGGTGGGTGGCCACCAATATCCACCTGTATTAGCAGTGGATGTCAATCATATTCCAAGTAAATATCTAAGTCTGGTCCTCCCTAGAAAATATAATTTTGAACTACTACACTATTGATTCAAACTGTGATAAAACAATTGATGTTATATCATTTGAAATAGACACATCACACATCCACTATGAACCATTGGTATGAAAAAATTGCAACCAGTACTGCACTTTGCATTGTAACTAGGATGCAATGAGTCCAAACATATTGGATGGAGAAAATTGCCATACAATTATGGGAACATTTAAACCAACATGTAAAAACAATTGCATTATGTTTCATTCCCATGTGCTGGAACAACAGCATCATGCACTTGATTGAAATTGTAAAAGGAAAAAAATGTTAACAAATAGTGATGATGGATTGAAGCTATGTCCTCATTGAGAATTGGAAATCCCTAGTAAAAATCCTTAGCTTACTTACCACCAGCTGAAAAAAATCATACGTGAAAAGCACAAGTGCATTGACACGTTCTTTGCTGAAGACAAAAAAAAATGACCAATGCAGAAGACCAACAAATTCCTTCCCTTGCACACTGTGTACAAATAGTGCTCACAATAAATAGTCATTCCAACCTCCACATCCCAAGCCACGAAGCAGATGCATTTGCAGTTTATACACATAAACTCACATACCACCAACTGAAAAAGAAAATATGTGAAAGACAAAAAATAAATTACATATCTAGCGTCAACCATCGTTTTGATAAGAGTTGAAGCATAAGGTTCCATATATTAATCAAAACCCTATACAATTCCAAGAAGGAAAAATAACATATACCCATTGGGTATTTCCATCTACAAAAGAAATATGCAAAGAAAGTCTATATGGAACAAATTAAGGAAACCCCTAGGAACACATGTGTAATTTGTAAGCAATTGCATTTTCAAAAGAACATTAAATGTTTCACCCATGACTTGGAAAAATAATATATGAGATTGACATTGAATGAAGAAACATTCTCCACTAGAAAAGTATGTGTTTCATGCAAAAGGTCACTCCAAAATGGAAAAGTTCCTCAATTTACGACACCAAATCAAATAAGATGTAACAAGTCACTACCAAATGTAGCTAAACTTTCAAAACTTGAAGAGAGAGTTGTATCATTACGAATTTCATTTGCACATATTATGAATGGTTTTTAACTAAAGTTGTATGTTATTTTGATATCAACCAAATAGACATGGATACTGCATAAAACAAAGAGAGATTTAGAAGTTATGGATCTCACATTGGAGGGAAATTATTCATGGGAAGAAGGGATTAGAGTGATTAAAATCAGCCTCTCGTGCACGCAAGCAGTTGCAACGTTGTGACCTTTAATGTCCCAGGTGGTGAAGATTCTCACAAACGAGGGAGAACACATTTCTTCGCCCACAAGGCACACTTTCACAAATATCGATAGTGGGGGCACGCCTAGCCGAGTTAAAGGTCCTAGTAGTGCAAAAAATTCTACGACACCTTCTAACCATTTTTCAGTTGTTGATCCTTCATCAGGCATTCTAGAACCTGTTAGTTATAACTGTAACCTCAAAAATATGTGACTCTACACTACCAGCTATTCTGGCCAGCTGTAATAGTCGTTAGGATTTGTTTCTTTGTTTCTTGATTCAGTTTCTTCTTTTCCCTTTATAGATCTAGACTTTAAGCTAATACATTTGAGCACTTTGCATATTCTCGTTCCTTGTTCTGTCTACTTTGTTTCTTTTTTTCCTTCACAGTTTCTTGTTTTTTCATGGTATCAGAGTATGCGATGTGAGACTCTCCAGAGAGCCCGGAGAGAAGCTTTATCCAAGGAGTGAAGAGCTTGAGAAGTGATTCTCTCCACAATGCCTGGAGAGTAACCTGATCCCAGGAGGAAGAGTGTAGAGAATAGATTGTCTCACAGACGAGAGCGCAGGAGGTAAGACTCTTCACAGAGCTTGGAGAACAGTCCTCTTAAAATAATGTTGGAGACATCAAAACACATGAAGTCATCCCTACACAAGGATGAAACATTTAAATATATGTAAAACCACTTCTTTAGGAGGAAAATATAGTCGTAGCAGAGAAGAAGATACACCAACTATTGGATCGGTCATGAGAACATATCTGGGCCATTAAATCAAGGCCAGATAGATCAAGGAGTGTGCAGAAGGAGAACATATTCCAACCATCAGATCTAAGTGAGTGGATCGCCAGTCATCAGATCCAGGTAAGTCGCATTGTGTTTAACCCTTATCCTCCTTCAGACTTCAGAAGTTCGGAGGTTTTCTATTTTTAGCCAAAGAGGAAATGAGTCTACCGAAGTCCCGAAGTGAATCATAATGCATGTCAATGGATCTTGGAGTTCAGAAAGTAATCACTCCAAGAGGAAGAAACTACTAAAGGTCACCAGATGCTCGAAGCTCTGAAGAGCTAGAGTAAATCCAGGCCATTGATCATAGAGTACATGTGACAAGAGATAATAAGCTCCAGAGGATAGCCACTTCAGAGAAAAGTCGGATGCATGAAGCAAGAAATATCGAAGGTCGGAGTTCAGCTGGACCATACATCAATGAGGACACGTGGAGGCTGATCTTGCACTTCGATGATTCAACACTCTGGAGATTAGCATGTGTTAGTAGATCGAAACTCTTGAAGGCCAAAGTGCCGAAATGGATCTTGGTAGTTGGTTTTTCGAGGTATGAGGACCATTGATATTTGAATGACAGAAGCCCCAAACATATCTGAGTGGAGGAAGTAAGACACAAGGTACAAGTCACCTAAAGCTCCGAAGAGTGGAGTAAATCAAGGTAGTTGGTATGAAGGCCATGTGGCGACAAATTGAAGGAGGTTTGGAGCACCAAAACTCCAGAAGAGCTAAGGTGTGTTGAGTCATGAACTCTCGAAGCAAGGAAGAGTTAGAGTAGATCCAATCCATTGATCATGCTGGACAACTGGAACCCATCTGATAATTCAACGATATTTCAATCCAAAATAAAAGTGAAGTAGTCACATAAAGAGCCATGAAGGCCGAAGGCTGAAGAGGATTGAGACCACTCATTGAGAAGACACATGGATCATAAGATCCCACACTCCACGAGTTTTCTAATTCGACACTCTGGAGGATTGTTAGTATTGTGCATTAAAAATACCTGAAGCCCAAACTCCCAAAGTAATTGTGGATTGTTGATCTATTCATCTATTTTTCCATTCAACAATTCAGAGGAAACAAGGTCTCAATAGATTGAGATGCCTGGAACTCGACGCCCTAGAGAACCTGGTTCTTATCCCTTGATCATATGAGGGGTTAACATGAGTTTTTTTTTCTCGTTAAAAGAAATCCTCAGAACACTTGTTTTTTCTGTATTTAAAAGGGTCACAGTCGATACAGAATGCAGTTTGGAGCTATGAATCTGATCAATCTTGTGCTCTATCTTTCGTGCAATAAATAGTTAAAGCACAAAAATCACTATCATTTTTTACTGTTCTGTTCTATTTTTTCTAAAATGGCCACCTCTAACAATTTAGGACCAACACAAAGGCCAATACTTATTTGGAAGAACTATGAGTTTTGGTCTCTTAGAATGATATCATTCTTAAAAGAACATGAGTGTTGGGATCCAGTGGATCATGGCTATGTGGAACTAGATCCTACATTTCTCGTTGCCATGATCGATCAACAACGAAATGCATAGGAAGAATAGAGAAAAAGAGAGAACAAATCCAAGTTTTGGATTCAAAACTTTGTGGATGACTTGATTTTCTCCAAAATCATAGGAGTTACTTCAAAACAGGCCCGGGACATCCTACAATCTTCTTACCAAGCAAATGACAGGGTCAAAATAGTCAAATTGCAGACCTTCAGGACACATTTTGAGACTTTGAAAATGATAGAGTCTGAAAAATGTGGACCAATTTATGACCAGAGTCATGGGAATTGTAAACCAGATCAGATTGATTGGTGGAGACATCCCTGATCAAAGGATTTTTTACAAATTCCTCAGAAGTCTTCCAAAGAAATTCGAGATGTTTGTTATAGCCATCCTTGAATCCAAGGATCTGTCCAATTTTTCCACAGATGAACTAATGGGTTCTCTATTGACACATGAGACTCAACTACATCTAGAAGATGAGTCAATATCCAATGCCTTCAAAACTCAATTCTCCTTCAACAGAGGCAGAGGAAGAGGGAGAAGTCCATGCAATTGACACTCAAGTGAAGGTCATACCTATCAAAAAAGGAATCTGAATTACCGGCCTCAAAGAGGCAGAGGGAGGAGATCAAATGACAAATCAAGAATACAATGATATTACTGCAAAAAGTATGGTCACTATGAATCTGAATGCAGGAAGAAGCAGGAAGATCAACACTTAGGCAAAGCACATGTCTCAAATCATGAAGGAGACACCTCTAGTGGGATGTTTCTTTCCTGTAACAAGACTGAAGAACAACACCAGGATCTTTGGTTGCTGGACAATGGATGCAACAATCATATGATAGGAAACAAAGAGTTATTTTATTGCATTGATTTTTCTCTTTCATCATACATTACACTTGGAGATGCCTCTCTAGTTAAATTTCAAGGCAAAGTAACTTTACCTATTTTCACTAAACAAGATGTAAAGAAAGACATACACGATGTCAATCATGTTCTAGATCTGAAACATAATCTCTTAAGTGTAGGAAAAATAAATGAACATGGCTATAAGGTAATTTTTGAAGGAGCCTCATTTAGGATATGTGACAAAACCCCCAGTATAAAATTGATTTTTGAAATCCACATGACTAGAAATTAAATGTTTCCCTTGTCCTTTAGAATTGCAAATCTGACCCAATATTATCCACAAATTGCATCCACCCCTAATGAAACTATGATTTGGCATGCAAGATTTGGAAATCTACCCTTTCAGAGTCTAAGCCTTCTATAGAAGAAATCCATGGTCAAATGTATACCTATATTCAAAGAGAAAAATCCCCCATACGATTCATTCATTCTTGGAAAACATAAGAAAACTAGTTTTCCATAGTCCTCCACTCAATCCAAACAACACCTAGAGTTGGTTCACACTGACCTCTGTGGACCAATGCACAAAAATTCAATAGGTGGCAATGTTTATTTTCTAACATTTGTTGATGATTTCAGCATGAAAATATGGATGTATTTTCTTAGACTCAAGTACAAAACTTTTGCAAAGTTCAAAGAGCTCAAGGCTAAAGATGAAAAACAGAGAAGAAAATATGTGAAAGTTCTCAAGTTAGATGGAGGAGGAGAATACAACTCCAAAGAATTTACAAATTTCTGCAAATCACAAGGCATCATCATGCAAACTACAACCAGGTATACTCCACAACAAAATGGAGTGGCTGAGAGGAAAAACTAGACTATAATGAACATGGTAAGGAGCCTTCTCAAAGAGAAGAGTATGTTCAATTTATTTTGAGCTGAAGCTATAGCATGTTCCATCTATCTACTAAATAGATTCCCAACCACTAGTGTCAATATGAAGGTCGCTCAATAAGCATGGAGTGGGAGAAAATTGAATGTTTCTCATCTTAGGGCATTTCGATGTATTGCATTTGCTCACATACCTTCCGAATTAAGGAAAAAACTTGATGATAGAAATTAGAAATGTATTTTTGTTGGCTACAATGAGAAATCCAAAGCCTACAAAATCTACAATCCGATTTCAAGGAAACTCATTCTCAATAGAGATGTCAAATTTCTTGAAAATCAGTTCTGGAGTGAGTCTGAAAACCGTCCCACGGATAGTCAAAATCTATTACCGTCACTTCCTAAAAACACAGAAAATTCAGGAAAACAATCACATCAACATGTACTTCCAATATTGTAGGTACAAGGAAAACCTCAAATTCCTTAGGATAACTCTTCTTCAAGCATAAATTCATCCTCCGAACTTCAAAATTAGAGAAATCGAATCTTGAGAGAAATCCATCAACAGTTCAATGATATTGATCATCAAAATATTTTTGCATTAATGTCATGCCAACCTAAATCCTTTAAAGTAGCAACTAAAGAGCCACATTGGGTTCAATCCATGAACCAAGAGATTGAATCCATTGAGAAGAACAAGACATGGGATCTTGTTTATCTACCCAGACATAAGACAAGTATTGGTGTCAAGCGGGTCTACAAAACTAAACTCAATGAAAAGGGGCAGATTGAGAAACACAAAGCAATACTTGTTGCCAAAGGATTCTCACAGTAACCCGACATTGATTATGGTGAAAATGTTTCTCCAGTAGCAAGGTTGGACATTGTAAGCAATCTCTTAGCCATAGCAGCTCAACACAAATGGAAAGTATACCAGATGGATGTCAAGTCATCTTTCCTGAATGGTGTCTTCGAAGAAGAGGTCTATGTGGATCAACCACCTGGATTTGAATTCAAACAACATCCAGCCAAAGTGTATCAGTTGAATAAATCCTTGTATGGATTAAAGAAACTCCAAGAGCTTGGTACAATAGAATTGACACTTACCTAATCAAGAGTGGTTTCAATAGAATCCAAAATGAGCCAACTCTATACACCAAAACAAATCAACAAGGTAAAATTATGATTGTATTCTTATACGTTGATGACATGATATATACTGGAAATATTGAGTTAACCAATTTTAAACATGCCATGCAATTTGAGTTTGAGATGATAGATCTTGGAATAATGAAATATGTTTTGGGGATTGATGTTGACTAATCACCCAAACGGATTTTTTTCTGTCAGCAAAAGTATGCAACATACATCATCAAAAGATTCTGTATGGAAGACTGAAATCAAACAAAACCCCCCATACCCCTAGGCATAAAATTGAGTAAGAAAGATGAAGGCCCCACAATGGATTCTACCTTGTACAAAAGCTTAGTAGGAAGCCTGTTGTATCTTACAGCTACTAGGCTAGATATTATGTATGCAATCGACTTTGTTTCCAGGTTCATGGAATCTCCCAAAGATTCTCACTACAAGATGGAAAAAATGATTCTGAGATATGTTGTTGGCACTCTTAATTTTGGTTTATGGTACTCCCAGTTTGCATATAATCATCTTTCTGGTTACACTGACAGTGATTTTATAGGTAGCCTAGATGACCGGAAAAACACCTTAGGGTATGCTTTTCACCTGGGCATGAATATGATTTCTTGGGCATCAAAGAAGCAACCCATTATATCAATAGCTTCTGCAGAGGTAGAGTATGTTGCTGCTACCTCAACTTCCTGTCAAGTTGTGTGGTTGCAAAGACTATTGAATGACATGTCACATACAGAAGAGGAGCCAACTCCTATCTTTTGTGACACTACTTCTGCAATTGCCTTATCCAAAAACCATGTTTTTCATAAGAAAATAAAGAACATAGACACCTGCTTTCACTTCATACACGATCTCATGAATAATGGTGAAATCGCACTTCATTTTTTTGGCTCACGAGATCACCTCGCATACATTTTTACAAATCCATTAGGAAAAAACGTTTTTGATTTTCAGAGACAACAATTGGGCATTATCAGTGCTGATGTTTGTAACTGTTGAGTTTAAGAGGGAGTGTTAGTTATAACTGTAACCTCAACAGTATGTGACTGTACAATGCCAGCTGTTTTGGCCAACTATACCAATCGTTAGGATTCATTCCTTTGTTTCTTGATCCCGTTTCTTCTTTTCCCTTTATACATCTAGAATATAAGCTAATACATTGGAGTGCTCCACATATTCTCGTTCCTTGTTCCATCTACTTTGTTTCTTGTTTTCCTGCACGGTTTCTTTTTTTGTTAGAACCAAGGTAAAAATAAGGCAATGCCTCTCGCCATTATAAGAAATCTCCGTTGATTACAGTAAGGAATTACCTTCAATATTTAACACTAATCACAATATAATCGTTGTCACTATTATTGTGCAATTAGGCTCGTCCAAGAGGTTGTTGAAGATTTAAATACTCTTGGGTGCTTCATTGATCCCAAATTGAAATATTGTTACTTCAAGTAAACTTTATTATTGAATATGTAAGAAATAAAAGCGGCTAGAGATATGAACCAGTGAATAGTTTTACAAAAAAGGATTGGAGGTAACCTCTTTTCATCATCTTCATGTTTCTATGAACAATCACGTATATGTGGATATCTAGTTGTGGATTTATTCATATTGTCTTGCAAGAGATAGAAAATCAATAATTTTCAAACTAATGAATTCCAATATATATATATATATATATAAGTTTTGGAAAAAAAGATCATATTTTTTTAAAATATTTATTTTGGTATTTTTACAAGTTTCTAGCCAAATCAAAATAAGCTAAGAACATCTTATTAGTCACTGCCAAGAAATATTATTGATATAACTATTAGTTCTTGAGTTGACATTAAATTTTCTTTTCATTTTCAATGTCTAACATATGAAAGTGTTAATAATACTTTTATTTTAATTAAAAAAAATCATCTTTTCTAGTTTTTATTTCTTATTGTGGACGAGTGCATTAACACCTTTGCTTAATATTTATTGCTGGTCAATTTTTTATAGATAAAATTATTAATTATCTCTCTACAATTAATACATATCCATTTAATAATAAGACTACAATCAAATCTAATATATGAGTGGAGATATAAGATATGATCCCCTCTAAATCAACATAAGTCCTTTTAATTTTTCCATGCATATCCATTTAATAATAATAATAACAATTTTCCAATCAAAACTTACCATGGGTCCACAAAGTGATTCACCTAAAGAATTATGGAGTTGCACGGTGGGTGATCTATTTCTTTTTAATGTATACTCGAAAAGAAAATCTTCGAGCTTAAAAGGGTCGGGAATATTTATAAATGAAGACCTCATTCCCGAAGACCAAGCTGAATTAAGGAAGGAAGTTCAAAAGGTAAAAGAAGTGAGGAAAGAAGGAAAATGGGCAATAATTAGAAATCAAAAATCTATTGTTAGGGATAGAGACCAGAAGAATAATAATAAATAGGAATTTGGGACACTTGGGATCCTTTTTTGGAATTGTCGTGGCTTTCCATGGCGCAAATGTCCTATGATAAGTTGGATCCTGAGTGGTATTGATATTATCTGTCTAGCTGAAACTTGGGAGCATGAGGAGTCTAAGGTCCCTAACATGGAATGATTTGTCTTGTGGTCGACATGGAACAAAAAATCCCACCGTACAGGGACATGAGGCATAGCTTGTTATATTAGAAAAATCATTTCCTCTCACATTCAACTTCATAAGATTGACCTCTTAATCAATACATTTGGATAGAAATTTTAGACACCAATGCTAAGAAGATGTATATAGCAATTTATTATTTTGCACCTATTAATTCTACTTTTTATAAGAAAA
>SNQJ01S0004627.1:180879-218571 GCA_010110895.2 Picea sitchensis | reverse complement strand
TCTCACAAGCTCCATAGTGAAACTGGGCGTTGGTCAATTCCTAAAATGCCATGGGATGAAAGAGTGTGTCACCTTTGTGACATTAAGAAGGTTGAAGATGAAAATCACTTTCTCTTAGATTTTCCATCCTATACCCATATTAGATCTCATTTTCAAAATATTGATCACACTACCAACCTTCCTAACCTCTTAACTCAACAAAATTATGGTGATCTTGGAAATCTTTTCTCAATGCTTTTCGAGCACAGAAACAAAATTCTAAAGAATCACAAGTAATCACTTACCCTCTTAAGGTCCGATAGACCATTTAGGTCTTAGTGGACGTTAATCACCATCATCATCATCATCACTATAACGTGCAAATACAAAAAACATTCAAACTTAAACCTAAAACACATGTCAAAATAAAAAGGCAACTTTTGAAACTCATGTAACAATTAAGAGGCCCGTCTACAATTATTATAATCCAACACCCACTATGATCCAGTATGTTGGAACTATATGACCCAATATGTTGGAACTCTGTGACATAATAGTGTGATTGAGTATCTCTTGTCCAGATGTCAGGTTGTGTTGGAATTACATAAACAATGTGTTGAGGGGCGATAGGCCATACACCGCGATTGGGAGATTAGGTGTTGGCGTTCCGAGATAGAATTTCCTAATTGATTTCACGATAAGCTGGTAAGTGCATTTAACACTTCTTACAAACATATATTCACTAATCCTACATAGAGATATTTATTTTTGTGCCAAATGAATAAGGCCATATTTATTGCACTGTTGAGTTGTATTGGGTACAATGTATAAGGATGGATGATCAGCTACGTTGGATTTAAATAAGTCCTTGTCTCATGTATTGCATAATTAAGAGCTTCACACATTTCAAAAACTATAGAATTTGTATGGTTATTCATCTGTATTTTTCTCGTTCTTCAACGCCACCATAGGATTTGTGTACATATAAAGAATAATTAAGACTAGAAATTATAAAATTGTCTTTGATAGTTGAAGGTGACCCGTTTAGAATATATATAAATTTTAAAGTAAAATAAAAAAATTCAAATTGTTTTTCCTGCAAATTTTATAAATATGTGTGAGGATGGATTTGTGCAAAGTTTAAGTAGTTATCATAAAAAAACATTTTGTGATTATGGTGTGAGTTGCAAGTCTTATAGATCATGAGAACACTAATAGATCATGTTTCAATCTATGATTCACAATCCATGCAACTAGTTAAATTTGCAAGGAATTCTAATGTATGTTTACATTTATCGTGAAAGCTATAGACTCAGTATCACTCACATCTATGTATCATTATTCTCACAATTAAACTAAATTTGTTGTTATTCACCTCCATAATTTTGGTATCAGAGTTGTTGTGATTATATGATTGGGTTTTAATAGGACAATTGCAGATCATGCAAAAATACGAAGATGTCAATAAGTCAAGTTAGGGAGAGGAGAGATGCAACTTTACATTCTTTTTCCTTTTATATATATATATATATTAATAAAGATATTGCATGCAATAAGTTCTATTGAAGTGAAAAACTGAAATTAGAGGAAAGAAACAAAATATTGATTGTTTGACATTTTTGAAAGGTTTTCCTAGGCTCTATGTCTCTGTGGTTTGTTGTTGAAGAAATTTAGCTTTGTAATTTATACCGTAACGAAAAAAGGGCCTGGTGTATACTTTAATAATTTGTTTGCAAATTAATATGGATGTGAAACATTCTTTCATAGAATGTTATGCGAAAATTACTTACATAAAATTTCAACAGGCCCTCCATGGAAGACCATTTTCCAACAATTTATTGATGGAATATGCTAGGAGGTTCCCTAAATTCAAACAAAATCACCGTGCTTCTTAGTCAAAATTATATTCATAGTTACCAAGTTTGACATGTTCGGAAGTTTCAGGACAGTGTGAAGTCCATTCCTATTAGAAACAAGAAAAGGGTTTCATAGTTTTTTAATAGCAATCTTGGTGGCTAGCATAGAGACACAAAATATTCCATGATACATTATTTGAAACATTTGTTTTTTTATTAGTTTTCTTCTTATAGCCAAGCTTTGGTTCAAAATTTGTTTCTTTTTTAAAGTTTTCGGGTGTCCATTGGTGTTATCCCTTTTTCTACACGAAGTTCTGGTCACTCTGTCCATACTCATATAAGTGATTGGAAGCGTTCTAAGACAGTAAAAAAAACATAATCATAGGAAAATACGCATCAAAATCAAAGGCTAAAATATCTGTATCAAATATTTTCCTTTCTTCAAGACGCTTCGTTATGGTGCCACATGACCATGCGTTTTATCCTTGTGCCAACATCAGGTGCTAAGGCACCATTAGACTCCTTTTTATTCAAGAATTGACGCATTTGGATTATACCACTCTGACCATTCGGACATCGAGAGACATGAGTCCGTTTGAGAACTTCGAATCCGAGACATTTGAACCCCTTTCACTGACATAATGCCTATTCCTTTATGTCATCACTAGACTGACTGCTATAACCATAGGCTTGTTTGCGGGGGACACACTTTTGTAATACATGATGTCCAAGTCATCATCTTCCTCCTCCCACTTATATTCGATGAAGGAAGGGAACCAAGGGCTAGAACCCTATCCCACCGGGGTACTGAGACACCACGCACCGAGATTCCTATCATTACCTTTTCCCTGTGTATTTGAGACATGTTCATATATGTTTTTATTTATAACATTCAATCTTTCCAGCTAACAACAAATTCAACTGTAATATTGTTTATTTTGTACTTTGTATCTAATGCACTTACATACTCGTTACTTCTTTTCTCTTTAGGAACAAGTTGTTATGACTATGAAATGTTCAAGTTGAGGATGCCAAAGCTAGAGCAACCAAAAAAGGAAAAGAAAACATGTTTTCATTATGGAATATGCATTGTCATTTTGTCCTTTCTTCCATAATATCCTAAATGTTACTTAAAAATAACTCCAGAAACACAAATTAGAAGATAACATAAATTGTATATGTTGAAATCTATCAAATGGACACATGCTCGACTATAGATACCAACATCGACCAAGTACTAAGTAACAACAATATTTTCAGATTAGTTTCATTTTCATACACCGTGGGGGAATGTTTGTTTGATGCACTACAAGTTCTGTTGCATTTCCATTATTCTTCAGTTGATCTATGCCATGGGAGGGTAGATCACATCCTATTGTGTTTGCATAATGGAAACATTTATGCATTTGAATCATTTCAGTATGAATTGACATTTGGCTTTCTGTATCAGTTGCACGTTGTTCATGATGTTGATACATGTCTTTCAAAGATGCAGTTATCTGCATCTACAAACCAGATTGAAAATGAGAGAGGACTATGGGGGGATACGTTTTGCATGGGATATCTAGCCAATTGGATAAATGTATCCATCACAATTTGGTCACTAACAAGGAAGAGAAAGTACTTTCTGTTCAATAAAAATGTAAATGTAGATCTGTATTGCATCTTGTTCCATGACACTAATTCTCTTGATGGACATTAGAAACCATTACTCTATAAAATATCATCCATGTGAAATTTTTCAAGATATAATACTTACTTGTCCCTCATGTGCAAAGACCTTCAATTCCATTGGAAACGTATTATGCATGACATGCATACTCATGGATAGGACATATAAAAAACTATTAAAAATAGTTGTTGTGAGAGTATGTTCAATAAACTTTGCTACTTGGTCGCAACGTAGATTGATGTACAATATCTAAGACTATACATTGTCAATTCCTTTCCCAATGCACCTATAGGTGGAAATCACAATTCCTTTCATTGTTTGCATCAATATCTGGCACCTAATACCATACAAAGTATTCCAATGATTGGTAATTGGAAAACATATCTAATAAACATGTCAATGCCATATGAAAAGGGAAATATCGAGGGTGGGCCATTTTGTTTGTACTGGGTGTCAATCATATTCCAAGTAAATATCCAATTCTGGTCCTCCCATGCAAATAGGATTGTGAACTACTACACCATTGATTCAAATTGTGATAAAAAAATTGATGTTGTATCATTTGAAATAGACACATCACACATCCACTATGAACCATTGGTATGAAAAAATTGCAACCAAGAATGCACTTTGCATTGTAACTAGGCTGCAATGAGTCAAAACATGTTGGATGGAGTAAACTTCCATGCGATTACGGGAACATTGAATGCAACATGTAAAAACAATTGCATTATGCTTCATGCCCATGTTCTCAAACAACATCATCATGCACTTGATTTAAAGTGTACAAGAAAAACAATGTTAACAAATAGCGATGATAGATTGAAGTTATTTCCTCATCAAGATTTGGAAATCCTTAGTAAGGAGCCTAATTTTACTTACCACCAGCTGAAAAAAGTCATACATGCAAAAAACAATTGCATTGACATGTTCTATGTTGAAGACAAGAAACAAATGGCCAATGTAGAAGCCCAACAAACTCCTTCCCTTGCACAATGTGCACAGATAGTTCTCACAACAAATAATCATTCCATCCTTCACATCCCATGCCACGAAGTAGATCCATTTTCATTTCATATGCATAAACTCACTTACCACCAACTGAAAAATATATATATATGAAATACAAAAAAACAATTACATATCTAGCCTCGGTCATTATTCTGATAAGAGTTGAAACATAAGGTTCCATATATTAAAGAAAGAACTTTTCAATGCAAATAAGGAAAAAGAACATATACCCATTGGGTATTTCCGTATACAAAAGAAATATGAAAAGAAAGTCTATATGGAACAAATTAAGGACGCCCCTAGGAACACATGTGCAATTTTTAAGCAACTGCATTTTCAAAAGAACATTAATTTTTTCACCCATGACTTGGAGAAATAATATATGAGACTGAAATTGAATGACAAAACATTCTCCACTAGAAAAGTATGTTTTTCATGCAAAATGTCACTCCAAATGGAAAAATGTCACAATTTGCAACAACAGATCAAATAAGATGTAACACGTTGCTACCAAATGTAGCTACACTTTTAAAATTTAAATAGAGAGTTGTATCATTACGAATTGCATTTGCACATATTATACCACGGGGTTATAAATAGTCCCAAATGGGCTTAATAGGATCAATTATCATTGTACATGTCGATATGAATGTTGTGCAAAAATCATTTCCACAATCCATGGATGAAACCCTAACAACAGTTGTTTCCTTGAAGCAATGTTTGCAATACAAGAATGCATACCAAACATGTAGAGTATGTGTCAACATTGTCATGAGAGAATTAAGTTCCATAAATTTGTATAGGGTTGAAAACATCTATATAAATGAGGATTGGAATCATGTTCTTCAAGAAGGGAATGCCAAATCCATGAAAAATGCAGAGATTAATATTGAAAGTGATACATATGGTGAATCAAAAAATTAAAACCCTATGGAGACTTTGGTTCATGGACTAATAAAGTTGCAACACATCCGTGACTTGCAAGACAAGATCATCAAACTTGCACCTATTGAAGGGAAACATCCACTTGGAATTTTCAAGGACAAATATGGAGAAGAAATGAACTTCCCCACACTTTTCTATGGATACCCACATGACGATGACAATAGGAAAAGTTTTATCTATAAAAAATAGTGAAGTGGAAATTGTTGCAAGCAAGCGGTGATTTCTCATGTCACATAACAAATGCGCTTTTCAAGACAATGTGAATAATAATTTAAAAAGTGTTTTCCTACTTCTGGGTGAGAATAATAAAATCTTAGTTGTGTGGAAGGAATATGTTAGAGAAATAAGTAAAGTACAAAGAAAACGTAGAGAAACTATTGAAATTTGATATTGGATACATAGATTTCAAGAACATTTGGATCTCTCCCAATCACTTGCAGCAAATCAAGAAAACACTATTTGCAAAGATCTGAAAATTGGGGCCCCAAACCTTTTTTGTCACATTTACAAGTGAAGAAGACCGATGGAATCCATTGGTAACTGCACTAAACGAGCTACACAGAAACAAAAAGAAGAGAAAACAAACTGATACATTGGAAGCTAATGATATTGACTATCTCATAAGGAAAGGCCGAGTCACATGTATTCGTTACTATAGACATAAAATCAACGCATTAAAGAAAATGATATATCATGATGACACATTCTTTAGAAGAGTTTCAAACCAGTACTTGTAACAAAGTTCTAGAATAGGGGAAGTGAACACGAACATGGACTCATGTGGATAGATAATGCTCCAATATGTGGAAAGGGTAGTAACATGAAAATTGAAAAGTTTTTGGACCAGTACATTACCTGTGACACAGATCATTTGGATCCATAACTTTCCAAATTCCACAGGCACTACCATACAAAGAGTAGTAAAAAACAAAGAAACTCGCATTGTAGATACAAATTCCCTATGCCTCTAATGAAAATGAAAAAAGTCATTGAACCACTTATTTTAGTCAAATGTTCTCATTGAGAAATCAAAAATCGCTACTCACATTTCTAGAGAAAATAGATTATGACAACTTGATGATTTTTAAGGACTTCTTGATGGAAATCAATATAACAGAAGATGAGTACATCAAATTACTACAATCTACACTTGATCCAGATTATTTTCGGCATGAAATGAGATCAGAGATATAATAAAGAAATGCACAGAGATATCGCATATATTCAATAATATAACAGAAATGTATTGGATATGCAACCATAAACATAGATATACAGTAATACATGATTTCTATGAATTAAAGAAATGTACATAGACTGTAAAAATACAGAGTGGAAGACTCACTAGAATGGTGACAGCTTATCTCTGAGAAGAGATGTGACGGCTACTCGCATTCACAATAAGATGATTACAATGAGGATCTAAAGGCCTTTTTACAATAAGAAGGAATGCCAAAAACCCTAGACATCCAAAAACCTAACCTTGGGAGATGAAGCACCAAAAGTCATGTGGGCCCCATTTGGGTAAGTGAGTACATCAACTTCCCGGGGTTGTAACTTTTGCATACGATCTCCGTTTTAGGCGTGTGATAACTCGTTGGAAAGGTATCATTGAGGGGATTCATTTTGGGGGCTCAATCATGCCTTTGGCTATCATTGAGAACCTTGATCTCGAAAAACCTTCATTTGGGCCCTCAAAATGGCCCTGGAAGTTAAAACCTGCTAAAAATAGTAAATTGTCAAAATTGCCAGAAAGCCGTTTTGAGCCATTTGGAAAAGGTGGGTGGCCACCAATATCCACCTGGATCAACACTAAAACAACTGAAATTTTTCCTAAAACAAAAACTATCACATATTTGGAACAATAGTTTTGCCAAGGACATGCCAAATATGAGGAATGCAAATACAGGTGCACGGTATGTTATCAACGCATATGTTGCAACATTGTATTGTTCCTCGTACATGACACAAGTTGAAAAATCTATGACAAGTGCATTTAGGAGAATACATAGAGAAAATGAAACAAGTCAAATTGATGTTATGCAAATGATACGTACACTTGGAAATAAATTTGTTAATCTTCAAAAAATGTTAGCTCAACAGGTGGTTCATATTACAATTTTCCTACCATTGAGTTCCATCTCAAGGGAATGTATCTTCACAAACACGTCTCTGCGTAGTGAATGCATGTTCATGCTTAAGCCACCATTCCTACTAAAATAAGAACTTGATAATTTAGAAGATGGGATGTGCCTCCCCATTATCTATTACTACATTGAGAGTCAAAATTACAATAAAAATGGTACATATATATCAAAAAAGAAAAAAACAAACACAATACAGTTTGAAAAATACAACAAACACATCGACTAAGAAAGTTTCTATCATGGGAAACTTATGATATACATTCCATTTGAACAAAGAGAAGAAACATTAAAACATAGCTTTTCTACATGATATGATGCATGTAATTTCTATCAAAGTACAATACAAACCAATGACACTAACTTTACATACAACATCAACCCAACATGGGGAATTTTAGAAACTACACTTGAGCAATTAGATAGTCTTGCAAATACTAATGATATAGTTGTTGACCTACAAACAATTAGACCTAGCTATGAACATTATGACTTACAATAAGATATTCAATGTCCTCAACAATCTAATATGGAAAAATTATCAATATCGAGTTTCAGGTCACAAAGCATCCATTTTTCCTTGAGAACAAACAATATTGCAAAATTAGAAGACTGCTAAATAGAGAACAATACGAAATTGTGAAGGACAATGTGACGAAAAAACATAGGGACATATGATGATAATAAGAGGAGGGTGAATCAATATAAATGATAATTTATCACCTTTTAAAACTTTAACTTTTAAATCAAATAAATGCATCTCAATATACAATAAAGAGAATAAGAACAAATACACAGTGCACAACAGATTTACGTGGAAATTCAAATGGAAGAAAACCACATAATTCTTTTCTTATATAATAACAATATTACATTCATAGGAAGCTACAACTTCCAATATTCTCCAACTCCAACTGGAAGGAGGCACCAACCCCCCGATTTATAGGAACCAACCTAAAGGAAGCTAGAAATCCCTAGATTTTCCAATTCCGACAGGAAGGAGGCTCCAACCCTATTTCCTTACCCCTTCCTTCCACCCTCAAATATGTTTATAAGAGAATCAAATTGCCACCATCATTTTCACTATCTATGTCTTTGTCACTGTATCTTCCACTGTCACTGTCACTGTCATTGCCTTTGTCACTTTCTCTATCATTGTCATTGTCACTGTCTCTATCATTGATACATCATCACCATCAAACTGGGTCCACATGGGTCCACATAAACCCAAAGAACCACATGAAATGTGTGTCAATATCTATCATTAATACATCAAAACCTTATAGTAGTTCATATAGAAGCATCACAACTTCACATTAGTGCATATAGCAACATTAAAACCTTATGACAACATAATAACCTTATAGCATAAATTGAGAATAAGAGAGACCATAAGAGAATACCATAGACTTATTTGCACACAAGAAAGATACCCCAAAACCTTGAGTGCACCTTAGACTTGATATGTTCATTGGTTGCACAAAAATTTGAAATTTTGTCCTATATTTATAGTAATTTTTTCCCCAAAAGTTGGTTTAACCGACCTTAATTTTCTTCCTGGGTTGTCGGATAGGAAAATTCATATCTTCTCATCACTAGGGAGTTATAGGGAATTCCATATATCATAGGAAAGGCCTCAGAATAAGATTTCCAACCATGAAAATTGTGATTCCATTTGAGTTAGTTATGTTGGGTAAACATTCCCTCAAATATAGGGTATCCAAATTGACCGCAAGTAATACCTTCAAAAATCTCCATATTGCAATATTTATATTGGACGTCTATAGGATTCTTCATTTGACTTTAGAGACTTATCTACTTGGTTTTATGGTTTCTTCAAAGAGTCTTCCTATGAGGGCCATGCTTAAAGCTACACCATAAAGGGGATCACTTTCGAGACTCCAATTAAATCCATATGATTCTTCATGATTATCACCAATGACTGACTTTGACATGAATGAGAACACCATTCAACAATATCCCTTTTTTTCATTGATGGAAACACTCATAATTCCCCTTTCATCATGCTCCTAATATTTCTCTCCCCCTTGACATCAATGGAAAATGGTAACTCTTCTCTTTGGGGATGATCCCCCTGAACTCATGGCATTCAATAATATTTCACCTTCCTTTTTCTATCTTATTATCCTTTCCTTCCTTGTTATAGTCATTGGATCTCTTTTGTGTGACTTCAATCCTCTTTCTCTCCTTTTTGTTTAGGATGTACATGTTATTTTGTCTTCTTATTGCCATTAAAACCAATCCTCTTGACTTTTCTTCTCTCATTTCAAATCTTCAGGAATCAAACTTAATATTGTATCCCTAATCACATATTTTAATGACACTAAGGATATTATACTTCAAATATTCAACTAATAATACATTTACTTCTTTTACATTTTCACTTCCGTGACTCACTACACCTTTTCCAAGTATTTTGACAGAGGAGTCATTTCCAAATGAAACACTGCCACTTTTTCCTTTCTTTAAGTCAATGATTTTTTTTTGGTCCCCAATCATATGTGTTGAGGACCCACTCTCTATTACCATTCATCTTATTTATTTTCAGCAAGTAATTATAATCAATAACCTTCCTTATTTGGATTTTCTTTCTTTTCCCATACTGTAGCTAGTTTTATGATAGGAGCATCTTCTTTATATCTATGCAATATAATGGTTTGTGACCAAGATTATTGCATTTGTATCATACAATTTTCTGATCCATCAGTGGATCAAATGGATTGCAATTTCTGTTGACAAATCCATGAACATTTCCAGATATATTGTTTACATGATTGTCCTTTGGATATCCATAATCATTTTTGTTTCTCATATAGTTGTTTCTTGCATTGATTTTATAGTGAATTTCTTTGTGTGTAAAGTTTCTGCAAACATAACAATGACCAATAAAAATACTCTCGTACCTACTGGACAAGGACATCCTTGGTGTCTCACCCCTTCTAAATTCTGATCTTCTGTTCTAGCTTGAGGTATCATGTTTCCACTGTTCTTCAACTCCCTTTTGTTTGCTAATTCCACTTATTAAGGAATTTTCATAGTTTCTAGAATTTCCTTCATCTTCCCTGTCTATTTTATCTGTTTCTGTTGTCTTCAAACTATTGTCATACCCAAGTCCCATCTTATTAGTAGGTGATCTCTATTTTCTAATAATTTCATCTAACTTTTCAGTACATATTCAAATTTATTGTACTAATTCAACTTTTCTATGGTCAACATCATCTCTTTTCTTGTGTGATCCAATTCTACTTTTAATTTCTCATAATCTTCAGTCTTCTTGGTTTTATCTAACTACTCATTCAAGCTGTCAATTTTCTTTTCAATCTCATGATTCTCTTCTTCAAAAAATTTCAATAAGTTTTTTAATTCTCTATTTTTGTTTTTGAGCTTGATATTTTATTCTTTAGCATGGTTCAATTTTTCAAGATTTTCTTCATCTTCCTTTTCAATTTCTTTGATGTCTTTGCTTCTTCATAAATATTATTTGTTGGCTTCTTCTATATCTACATCAAAATTTTCTTCAGAATTGATTTCATCTGTTTCATGATATTTGTGGTCATCATTATGAGTTTCTTAAGTTATGAAGAGAAATTCCCTTACTTCCCTTGCTTCTCCATCAATTTCACCAAAAGAACTGTTGTGATGTACCAAAACTATTTTCCTGGGTATTGATTTGAAACATACCCATTTCCCAAGTACTTCGATATTTTTGCTCATTATATGATTATGAATTTTTGTTCCATTATTTAAAATAAATAAACATGGCTTCAAAAAATGAAATTAACATGAACATGCTAAACCATCTAAGAAAGGAACAACGTTCCATGCACAACAAAAAAGAAATAAATAGGCACATTATAAATACACATCTCAAAGATAAATAAATACATAATGGAATATACATTATACAAAAAAAACATATAACACTTATCTTTTCAAGCAAAAAATCACCAACTAGCTGCAGACCAATGATGTTCCTCCCAACCATAGACATTGTTGTTCATTCACTCTAAAAAAAATATTACCCTTGAGCCAAGGCTTTGAATCCACAAGGAAGGTTCCTAGGCCAAATCTAAAAACACACCAGTTAGTTAACAAGCTCTCATGTTTTCCCAACTACATAGAAATCCCAATTTCCAACTAGAGCGATGAAGAAATGAACCGATTTCTCTGCCATGCAGTCACTCAGGCTATTCCATTTCTCTCCAAGGATCTAGTTCTACTGGTAGGGAAATATCCATGATGGAAAATCCAAGGATTCTCAGTTGTGGATAGTTTTTTTCTGAACATCCATCAATCTCATGCACACAGGAATCAATTCCCTCTTGGAATGACCAATAATTTCTTATAACAATCTAGAAATGGCTCTCTACCTCCAACCATTTGTTTCCATGCTCAAACCAAGAGAAAATGAATTAGAAAGAGTGAAATGAGGAATCCTCAAAATGAAATGATTAACCAAGAACAACCCCCCAAAAAACCCACAAAAATGGTTTATATATAATTACAAGAACCAAGAACCACATGGCCTCCCCAATAAGCTCATGTAACCACTTTTCGCAATTAAAACCAAAATGGGAAAATCAAATATAATAAAAATACATAGTCCCTTAATCCCCCTCTCTCCTGGAATCATAGTCGTCTATCTCTTATCCTTGTTCGTCTTGTATCCAATAATGTATTTTATTAACATATATATAATTTTTACATTTCCTAGACACTTTGACCCCTTTTCAACTTTACCATCTCACCACCCTAATGCCACATTTAAATAATACATTTTAGTTCATAGGGATTAAAATCAGGGTGTTACATACCCCTCCCCTTATTTTGGCATTGTCCTTAGTGCACAACACCATACCGATGTTATTACAATTCTAGAAAGTTTGTACTTTAATTTGCATAGGAAATCCAACCAATTTCTTATATGCATATGCACTCTGGCCTAAAATAAAACATGCACACATAGGCATTCTAACCTATAACATGTATAATAATCTTAATAATTTATATTTCATGGCACATTTCCAACCAACAAACTCTCCTTCCCTATTGTTGGGCTCTAAAGATGTTCTAAAAACAACCTTAGTTTAACATTAATTTATCAACCTGAGGATTCGTCTTTTATCTCAAGAACATCAACAAAGTCTATGCAGATAACTTGTAGAGGCTAAAATCATGTAGCTAAAGAAAACCTAAGTTTATCCACAATCAAGCTCCTCAAATGTTCATTTAAAGATTCTAAGACTAGGATCTTATTTAATAGAATTGAAATCTGATTACTAACATGTTTTGAATGAAAAGGAACTAGCTAATTTACTGAATTCATTTAAATAAGAAGCAATGATTGAATCTAAGTAAAAGACTTGCATAATTAACTATTAACTATGAATTGAATTGCTGGAAAGGAAATAACAATTTACTCTAATGGAAAGAAACAACAATTGTAATCTAATCAAAAGGGACAAAAAATATAACTGAATGGAAAGGAACATCAATTGTAACTTTAACTGAAAGGAACGACAAATGCAATCTGTTTGAAAGGAAGAAAAAAAGCAAATCTAATTAAAATGAACAATGCATATGAAAACGTGAGGAACTATCAAGCAACAAACTTCAATAATGGAAATTGAAATTAGCAATCATTAACACTCAAGAGAAATGTCTATCTTCTACATGAAAAAAAATATGAAATCATTAACACACTTATGCATTTTTCTTAACTATTGTAAAAGAGAATTGAATCATGAAACATGAATCAAACTGATACAATTACAGCTCAAACAATAACTCCTTTAGACCGGGCCCTTGGTCTTTAGAAGCACTGCTACTATAAACTCAATATGTAGAAACGGTGAAAACGATCAAAGCTTTTATTAAATTCATAGCTGGTACATCATTCACAAAAATTGCTTGCACAGAGTAACTCTAAGTCTGAATACTTGAACGTAATTCTTAGATTATCTTTCAGGATCTATTATCCTCTCTATATACAATAATTTGAGTAAATCAAGCCATCCCGCAGATTGAAATATCCTTAGGATTGATTTACTATTATAAAGTTACAATATAGAAAATCAAATCATCTTTAAAACTGCTTTGCGCCAAAAGTCCTTAACCTCCAATAGCTCACGCATCTTCAAAATCTCCTTTTCTATTTAGGTTTTGAAAATATTTATCCAATCCTGTAACAGAAAACAATTCCAATCGTATTTTAGAATCTATTCAACATAACTTCAATAATATCACTAGAAGACATATTAATCATTTTCTATCCTATTTATCCCTAATTAATAGAAAAGTCAATCAAGATTGTATCATGAAATGTGGGAATAAGGAGGATATTTGTACCTTTTTCATAACCCAACATACCCCTCGACTTATCTTATTGCATTTCCTCATGCAAGATGAGATCTTACATGTAAAGCAGTGATGCTGCAAGGAGGGAAAGTTGGTTCACCAAGTCTCCTGATCCCATTACTTCTTTTGAGCTCTTCAAAAGCATCATCCTCCCTTTTCTTGTTAATTTGATAATCCTTCTGGTAACTTTTTGGAGGAAACCATAGGACAGGGGGATTATACCTACAACCAATCCTAGTAGGTTCTTTCTCCACGAGTAGTCTAGAATACCTTTCCACTCTGTAGGTACCTGTAAATAAATTCCTGAACCTAAAGGGCTCCCTAATTTTGACTTCATTGGAGGATGTATCCCATCTCACCTTAGAAGAAGCAAGAGCTTCTTCTTTGAGTTCTCTAAAGTATATGATTCCTAAATGGATAACCTGTCGATGAATGGGGGCTAGAGAGTCTCTGACCCCCTCCCTTTTCATAAAGGTTCTATGTCGCATAATGGCCAGAAAGGACTTTAGGGGATCTTCCCTGATCCAGAGATCCAACTCTATTTCCCTCTTTATAAAATTCTTGTGGGATTTTCGCCATATGACTTGGTTCTTAGTGAAGGACAGGAATGCCTGGAACTGAATTTCTCTAATGAAGGGACCAGGGTTATTTTTCCTGTCATCTTCCAAAATGAAATTATGGAAGTATAATTCACATAGAAAATGTTGTACCTTCTCTTCCCACTCTCTAAAACATCAAATGAACTCAGGGACAGTGGAAAATGTAATTGGCTTAACTGCTCTGACGGATTTTACCCTTAACAACATGAAAAGTTACAACAAGAATAGGGTATAATTGATGGCAGGGGCTCTACAGTTGATTGCATCAGAGTAAACAACACAAATCTCCTTGATTTTCTCCAAAGCTTTTTCAAATCGGCTTTGCATTTTCTTAATATTCTCTTGCGATCTGGTGAGCTCAACATATGTTTCACTTTCTGTTGCTGACATATCCTTCATTTTTTTAACAACCTTTTGATTTTCAACCATAGTGATCATTTCTTCTTTGGATTGAGTCAATGCTTGTTGTGCTTGTACCAACTCTACCTTTAGCCTACCAATAATAGCATCATGTTCACGAGACTGAGATGCTTGATATTATTCTATAGTGCCCATCTCATCTCTGGATTGAATTAATGGTTGATGGGCTTGTATAAGATCTGCTTCCAGTCTATCAACGATAGAATTATGTTCTTGATATTGAAATGATTTATGTTCTACCATAGTCATCAATTCATTTATACTTTGAATCAAGCTTTGTTGGGAGTGTATCAATTCTTCCTCCAATATCCTAATGGTGGCATATTTCTCGAGGGATTGAGATATTTCCTATGAAACTAGGGTATCTGTCTGTACCTCAGCATCAACAGTTTCTAAAGGAATTACTTCCTCATTCTGAGCTACTGCATCCTCTACTGTTATCTCTTCAGGGTCTGTCTGTGTTCCCACAGAGTTTGTAGTGACTGCTATTTTAGGAAGAGTGTTTCTTCCTTGCACTCTGGGCCTTTTTTTTTTTTCTTTCTTTGGTGGGCCTTATTTGCTTGTTCTAGCTGCTTCCTCAATTCTTTAATAATTTCTTTGAGTTTTCCAACCTTCAGTTTTAATGCTTCAACTTTTTTAGCCTTTCTCTTTAACAACTTGTTCTCCTTTTTCATGTTTCTAATTCTCTTATGTCTTTTGCTTTAATTCTATTTGTGAGGGGTCTCAAGGTATTCTTCATTCTGATCAATAGGTAGTTGTTCTTCTTTTCCTTCCAAGTGCTCTCTCTTTTCAAGAGGGATTCTTCCCTCAGGGTGAGGTTCTTCATGTGCTATGTCCTCTGGGAATGACATTTCGATATCAGGGAAATTTTCAGTAGGATTTGAAGAAGAGGCTCGTTCTTGGTATTCTTTTCATTTATATCTGTCAATTGAGGCCCTTAAGCTCCCTAAAACCTGAGCTATTTCTACCTCATAGATTTTCAAAATTTGTTTCTTCATATGCTCTAATGCTGGTTGGGTGTCTTCTTGATTGTTTCCCTGTGATGTTTTTTCTATATGCTCAATATCCTGGGCATTTTCCTATAAGGACTGCTCTGTTATGTTTTGAATTTCTTCAATCTATTTTGTTGTGTCCTGGATTTCTCCAGGGTTTCTTGTACGCCTACTTCTCCTCGTTCTCTTAATGGGGGATTTAGGAGAAACCGTTGCTCTTTTTCTCTTTCTGGTTAGTGCCCCTACTTGTGAGGTCTGAGCTTCTACCTGTGAGGTCTGGGCCTCTGTCTGTGAGGTCTAAGCCTCTATAATTTGGATAGGGTTTGCCTCGACTTTGGGTTGAGGAGGTGGAACTTCTACTGGGTAGTGGTCTCCCCTTCCTGTATCTCTTCAATTTCCTGTGATGGATTTTCATGGTATAATTCTGGTTGTTCTAGTTGTAGAGGTCTATTGGTCCCAATAAGATCACCCCAGGTTAATTGTGTTTGAATCAGGGATTTACTTACTATCAGTTTAACTAGTCCATGGTGGTTGATGATAGTAACAAGATCCTTGGAATTCTGTGTTTTGACGACAACCTCATGTAACATGGAATTTAGAAAAAAAGGTAGATTGATTACTAACCTTTGTTTGAGTGCCACTATCAGTTTGAGGTGGCGTGGTTGGATTACATTGTATCACCCATCACAGGTGATGTACCTCTAAATTACTCCTTCTAGTTCTTTCCATGGTTCACTGAGGGTGCTAGGGTTAAGCCCCTTTCCTTTTTTATCCAATTCCTCTATAGGGTCTACGAAGGATTCTACAGTTTCTTTGAGCACTATATATCTTCCTGTCCACTGAATGCCTGAGTTAGGGAGACCCATAACTTCTACTACGATTTTCAGAGTAACTAGAATTTGTATATCTCAAACCATGGAGATTTCTCCCTGCAAATTCTGAAAGAATTCAAGTGTGATGTTCGTATCATAGCCTTGCAACCAGTTGAAAAACTCCATCCACCCCAGGCAGTGTAGAACTTCTCTGGCCTACTAAGTTACCTATAGTAATGTTGGTTCCCTATGCACACTTCGGTCAACCATTGTTCTGTGAGAAAATGAGAATGATTATCGTTCCTGGTTGCATACTTTGTTAGACAAGCTTGGAGGAAATATTACCAAAAATAGAAAATATCAGAGGATGGCAAGTGTATAAAAATGTGGGTTTTCCATTTATTACAATCATTACAATCTTATCGGAAAATGTGCCGAACGTCCACTCCCCTCATTATTGTAGAGGTCCACCTCGACCGTCAGCGTAGGGAAAGTAATGAGTGTAGGTATTTCCAATGAGAGGTAATAATTGCACTGCCGCTGCTAATGGGGTTCAATCATGTATAATTTTCAAAAAGCATATTAATGATAATCATTAAACGATGGTCCCTTTTTTTGTGGGAAATTCAAATTTATTATACCTATACTCAAAAAAATGTTTTAAGGATAGATAAGCCGAATAAATTAAATCTGTTCATTTAAAAATATTCCACATATCATAATTTTGTTACTTTTCTTGTGTTTATTGAATATAACCGAAATGATATCCCCGTTATTGAGTAAAGGAAATCTAGAGACACACAAAAAATTGGTGTTTTTAAGATAAACTTCCATACCACAGGTAGAGCCACTAATACCAGTAGGCGTCCATAGCCTCTACAGGGTTTCCTTTTAACCCATAGATGAGCCCGTATCCTTAATAAATATTTAAATCGTCTTTTCCCAACAAGACCACTATCCTGGTTTGGTAGCCAGATGATGATAATGCCACTCACTAGATTGTAACTTAAGTGAACAAGCCAACTCGTGATGAGACCCATTGTCCTTTGACAAACATAATGTCAAAGGCCATTTTCCTGGTGTGGTAGCCATAGTGGGAATGTCACTTACGTTATTATCCTATGATCGTGGTAAGTTGGCTCGTGATGAGACCCCCTATTCTTTGTGGGAGAAGTTTATTACTTATATTTATTTGTTTTGTTTCCCTTCTTTGTTTTTTCTATTTTTTAGGACTCTATTAAGGGAGGCTCATCTACTCCTTAAGAGTAAGGGATGGCGTAAATAAGTGTAAGGATGCCAAGTAAAAGTATGTTGAAGACTCCTTATTATAATATGAGGGAAAATTATCATTTAAGTATATTGTATGTATATAGGGAAAGGAAACGAATTATGGTGGTTACTAGTTATGAACACGTTTTAAGATATTTCGAAGAAATTAATACAAATTTTTTTTGGTAAGGGATGAGAAATAGGCCACAAAATAATGACAGATTGTTGCAATGATACTTAAAAATAATGCTAGTGAAAATTATTTAATGAAATTCGTACCCCAAAGGAATGGCTAGCGTTTTAACAATAATGAAGGAAAGGAACAACAACAATCAGGAGAAGGGAACGACAATACGGAAGAACGCAGAAGGGGTAGTAGTTGTTCCTTTCAAAGGAAAAAAATTCGCGCGAAGGAACAACAATTGTTCTTTTCAAATGAACAAAAACAATACTCAAAGGAACAACAATCGCGAGAAGGAACAACAGTTTTTCCTTTCAAATGAACAACAACAATACTCAAAGGAACAACAATCGCGTGAAGGGAACAATAATTGATAATTTTTAACCATATGAATGGGTAATTTTGGAAACTTCCCATGGAATTTTTTTTGTTGAATCTAAGGTTGATTAGTCATCAACTAAATTCATTCAATTATTATGGGTCAGTTTATTTTAGAATCGAGTATTGTATGGTTTGTTGATGTCACGAGTTCATTATAGTTTCCCGATTACTGCTGCAGAGCATGACATGCTCATTTTTATGTGAAAGACTGGGTTTGCGTGATAAGATGAAGCAAGAGTCTGAAACATAAAAGAGTGCTAATTGTGTTGATTACAGTTATCCTCCCTATTTCTCACAAAAAAAATGAAAAGAAAAAGAAAAACTAACACTTAATGAAATCTACAAAAACTATATACAATATGTATAGTGTCAACAAAATTCATCATTTATGGAGTTGGGGTGGCTAGGTTGCTTTCCTAGCCAGCCAAAATTTGAACGGTAGGATCCTTACTTACATCTTGGTAGAAATATTCTTTTGAAGGAAGATGATGGTAAAGTCGTAGCCAGTGCCCATTAACCAGAAATGGAGATCTAGACCCATCGATGGTGCTTAAAGTAACCATCCCATTATCATGGAATTCCTCAATTTGATATGGTCCTAGCCACTGTGTCTGTATTTTTCCTGAAAAATCCTGAAATTTGGAGTCATAGAGAAGCGCCCAATCACCCTTCTTGAATGATTTCTTCTTGATATGCTTGTCATGCCAAGTCACTCTCTGTTGCTGAATAAAAACTATGAACTCCACAACATATAGGCGTGCTTCATATAATTCATTGAGTTGTTGAAGGCGTCGTTTATGTGCTTCTGTTAGATCCAGTCTAATTTCCTAGGCCATCCTTAGGGTCTTGATTTCAAACTTGATTGGGAAGATGGGTTCTTTACTATAGACTAGGTGATAAGGAGAGTAGCCAGTAGTGTTACGCCATGTTGTGCGATAAGCCCATAAGGCATTTGGAAGCTCAGTAGACCAATTATGTCAGTTTGTTGAGACAGTCTTTGTCAAGATTGCCTCCAAGACCTTATTTGTGATTTCTACTTGCCTGTTTTCCTGTGGGTGGTATGGAGAAGTAACTCTGTGCTTAATATGATAATTTTTTAGAGTGGTGGTGATTCTATGGGCTGTAAATTGTGACCCCCCATCAGTGATTAATTTCCTGGGTAGTCCATAGCGTACAAATAATTTGAAAAGGAATTTGATGACTACCTCTTCTATTGTATTTGGTAGGGCTTCTGCTTCTACCCATTTGGTCATGTAGTCTGTTGCCACAAAAATATAGGCCTTCTGATTCGACTTTGGATTGAAGGGGCCAACGAAGTCTGGCACCCATCTCTCAAATGGTTCTACGACTATTTTCTATTTCAAGGGAATTTCATTAGCCTAACCTGGTTTTCCCATCCGTTGACAACTGTCACAGTTCTAGATGTATTTCTTTGCATCTCTGAATATTGAGGGCCAATAGTAGCCCATCTATAAAAAAAATTGTCTGGTCTTGCGGTCTCCAAAATGCCCACCAAAAGGCTCATCATGTCATTTCTTCAGTATGTCATAGATTTTGTCATCTCATACGCATCTGGAGATCTGAAGATCATCTCCTGTGTGGAATAGATATCCACTGATCCAAGCGATTTGTGCACTACGTTGGACGATCAATTTTATTTCCCTTGATGATAGATGTGCTGGTAATCTTCCCGCTGCCAGATAATTTGACACATCAGCATACCAAGGTGGCTTTGTGGTAATGGAAAATAGATGCTCATCTGGAAATTCATCTTCAACTGTTAAGGAGTCATGTGTTTTGGGTATGCGGGTCAGGAAGTCTGCGACAAGATTTTCTCTCCCGGGTCGATCTTTGATGGTGATGTCAAATTCCTGCAATATAAATAACCACCGAGTGACCCTTCCATTAGTAATTGGTTTATTAGCTAGATATCTAATAATAGAATGACCAGTATACAAAATAACTGGATAGCCAATTATATAATGACGAAATTTATTGATGGCGTGTATAAAAACTAAGATTTTTTTTTCTATTATTGTATAATTAAATTCAGCTGGAGTAAGATTCTTTCTAATGAAATAAATAGCGTAGGGTTTCTCATCTTCTTCCTATCCAAGGACAATGCCTATAGCAATATCTGATGCATCGGTAGATATGTGAAATGGTATTTTCCAATTTGGTACCCTCAACACCGGTGTTGTTGAGATCAACTTCTTGAGTCCTGCAAATGCCACATCACACTTGTCAGACCACTGAAACTCCACATTACCAGTCAAAGCATATAATGGTGCAACGGTTCTTGCAAAATTTTCCATAAATCTAGGATAGTATCTAGAAGCGCCAAGGAAACTATGTACCTCATTTTGTGTGTGTGGTGTAGGTAGATTAAGGATTACCTCTATTTTTGTTGGATCTACTCTAATTCCATCTGCAGAAATATAATTCCCTAGTACCACACCTTATGTCATCATCATGTGACATTTTTCATGGCTTAAACATAACCTGGTAGCAATGCACTGTTCTAGTACCTTCTTCAGATTATTCAATGCTTGATCGAAGTCGTCACCATAAGGAGTAAAATCATCCATATAAACTTCAAGGACTTCACTGATTAGATCGTTGAATATGATCAGGATGGCCCTTTGGAATGTGGCTGGAGCGTTACATAGTCCAAAGGGAAATACTCTGTATGCAAAGGTACCCTAGGGGCATGTGAATGTAGTTTTATCTTGATTTTCTGGGGTAATCTGGATCTGATTGTAGCCACTAAAACTGTCTAGGAAGGAAAATAATTTGATTCCTTCCAAATTATCCAAGACCTGATCGATGAAAGGTAAGGGGAAATGATCCTTTTGAGTGGCTTTATTAAGTTCCTTGTAGTCAACACAGATTCACCATTTCCCATTTTTCTTTGGGATGATCACTAATGGGGAAACCCACTGAATATCTGATCTATGGGTTTCGAATAGGTCAAGCATCTTTCTCAATATAAATGTGGTGTGTGCAGAGTTGCGTATCAATACCTTTCATATCATAATACTCCCATGCAAAAGCTTGCTGGTATTTAGAGAGGAATTGGATTAGCTTTTGTTGTTGTTACTCATCTAAATTGGCATTGATGTTTAGAGACCTCCCTGGTGCAATCTCAACGGATTTGCTATTATGAACAAATGTAGTTGGGATTTTTTGTTCCATTAAATCTTCTAGCAGGTCTCCCTGCGCTTCACAGTCTAGAACAACTTGGAGCATATAGCATGTTGGGTTACCCATGGTGGCTGGGCTATTAATAAACCCATTGATTATGTCATCCTCTAGATGGTTTTTAATTCTGAGGGCTTCTTCCAACGTGAGTGGGGCTCGTAAATCCTTTTCTAGATATCATGGTGGTGGAAATTGTGGATATATGAAAGTCGGGCTTGGCTTGGCAGGAGGATATAAGATGAGATTCTTTGTGACACCTCCTCTAGAAATTTTCATATTACCCGTTCGACATCCTATATACGCATCAGTTGTTGTGATCCATGGTCTTCCCAGTATCAATGGATTCCCTTCAAGTCCACTTCTTGGGTTGATGATGAGGAAATTCGACAGATATTCCCAAGAGTTGACTGAGATTTCTATATCATGTAATGTGCCAACTAGTCGAACCACCGATCGATCTGCCAATTGTAACATAATTGGGGTGGGTTCAAAGGAGTCAAAACCTAGAGTATTGCAAGTTTCCATAGTCAGGATATTGATGGCCGCTCCCAAATCAACTAGTGTATCGGGAAAAGAACAACCTTGGATCTGAACTGTTACTATGGGATTCCCTGGATTTTCATATTTGATTGGTTCTTGTTTGCCAAGAATTAGATCATACAAGGCCCCTACTATGTGAACTGTTGATGATGAATTTTTTATTTTCCTAACAGGCTTCCTCCCACATAGTTCCTTGATTTTTTTCACATAAATTGGAATATCTTGTAGGGCCTACAAGAGTGGAATCTTGACATATAAATTCTTGAGTTCCCCTACAATGTCAAAGTTAGGATATACGCTAGTTTTTTCTATCATCAATCTTTTGGCGAACAGAGGGGAAGGAGTTGGATCCTTATCAAGGCCATATGATTCAATAGTGTTCCCCCTTGATCGATTTCTTCCATTATTACCATAGTCGAGGGTGTTATTGCTGGGTTTTTTTCATTCTCCTTCTCTTGGGAAACATTATTTTCTTCAGGAGAGATTATACGACCCAATCTCAACTGGAGTTCGTTGCACCCTACTGAGTTGGTTTTCCCTTCCCCATTCTCCATAATCTAGACAAGATGAGTCGATCTATTATTAGGATTTGGGTGCGGTTGGGCTAGTAGTTGGGGGAGCAATTGTGATTGAGGGTTTTGGGGAAATTGGAGTGGAGCTTGCAATGTGGGTTGGGTTTGAGGGGCCATCCCCATGGGTTGATTGTTTATCCCCATGGGGCACTGCCAATTCTGGTTCCAATTTGGATTTTGGGCAGTCGTGTTGGGCCACTGAGAAGGGTAGGGATTATTTGAGTTTTTGTAGGATGAGGTGGGGTATTGTGAGTTAGGCCATGTAGACTTTGCAGTTAGTTGATTCTCCCAGACAGGATTTGTAGCAAGATGATTTGGCCAAGTGGGATTTGTAGGTGGGTATTGGTCTGGCTGCTTGTTCTGATTAGTAAATGCCTGACCCTACCATGCATTACCAGAATTTTTCTTTTGATTATACTGTTCGGAAAAGAAAGAGGAAGGGTCTTGTAGTGTATTTGGAGGCTGGGTCTTCCATTGACGATGCTGAGCCATTAGATATAATGGTTTTGTCTCTTCTTCCTCTTCTCTGAAGACAACTTTCAATCCAGGGAGCGATGGGAATTGTTCTGTGTCATGATCCTTGGCACAGAGAGAGAAAACCCAAACCACATCCAAAGGACAATTCCCTGGACCATGTTTTCTTCTACATCTGTGGCAAAATATGGCCAAAGTCTTTTCTGCTTCTGTTTTTTTCTGTTTGACCTACAATACATCCAATTGTGTAGTCATAGTGCTCAAAATATCTGTTTTGAAATTTTCTAAGAGATTACCAACTTCAGCTAACTTAACACCCTCGCTGGTAGTATTGCTATTTCTGGTGAGGTAAGTCCGCATTCCTGATCTGGTCCACGTTCTTCCTCGTGAGCACTTGATACAGAATTGAATGATGTTATCATAAGTTTCTTGATAAATTTCACCCTTCCCCATTATATTCAGTGTTTCTACCCATTCATCCTTCATACCTTTAATCAGATTTTCTTTAAGTACTTCACCTGGTAATGTACCATAGGGTGATCTTTGTAAATTATACTGAAATATCTCAACATATTCTTCTAATGACTCATTTTCTTTTGCAATCATTTGAAAGATTTCATCTTTTAGGTCTCTGGTTCTACAATAATCCTGATATTTTGTCAAGAAGGCATGTTTCATCTCATCCCATGAGTTTATAGTTCCTCCCCCTAATTCCATAAACCACTGTAGAGCTGCTCCTTTCAAAGTGGGGGGGAACAATTTTAATTTTTGGGGTTCAGAGGTGTAATCATACCCTCTACATAGGACATCAAACTCGAATAAGAATGCATCTGAGTCCTCTGAGATCAATCCATGGAAGGTTGGCAGGTTTTGTAGGGGGGTTTCCTTCATGGGGGCATTAGCAATTGGATCAACTATCGAATATTCCAATGTGGAAGTCTGGGGACGTTTTTTTATTTGGTTGTGCCATTTGATAGAAAACGTGCCAAAAATTTTCAGGAATTTCTTGATCCAGATGTTTTATTCAAGGTGGTTGATTATTTTATCATCTAGGGGATTTGGTTGCACTCCCTCTATCTGGGATTTTAGGTATGCCTTCTTCTCTCACATGAGATTTAGGATCAGGGGGTGGTGATGGGTTTGCCTTGGCAACCCCATTGGTTTCTCCTTCTCCTTCCTCTATATTACGAGAATTTTCCTCTTCTAAAGGGTTGAGGGGTGGAAGATCTGTGCTCTGAAAGATTTTCTCATTCCCTTCAATTTTGCTGTGAATATCAGTGTGGGCTGTAGTTGGAGGGACTGCTACCTAAGGGATTCGGGTAGATCCTTTCCTAGGTCCAATCGAAGCTTGATATTCGGATTTTCGGATGATGTCGTCTATGAAAGTGATTCTCCTAGGGAGCACCAGGCTCTGAGCTTTGGTAATTTTTGGCAGGGGTTTTGTTTTTTCAATATCTTTCTTCTTAGTCATACACACTTCACGAAAAAATAAATTCAAAAAGAAACACCTATGCAACCTCTTAATGCATCAACTGGAGGTAGGCATTGGCATAAACATCTTACTTATTTCCTACGTAGGTTCTTACCTTTCGTCTTCAATACCTCATCCTCTAGAGACATAATCTATGCTACCTTTGAAATTCTCCATGACAACGATGCCAAAATGTTGGGCTCTAAAGATTTCCTAAAAACAACTTTAGTTTAACATTAATTTATCAACCCGAGGATTCATATTTTATCTCAAGAACATCAACAAAGTCTATGCAGATAGCTTGTAGAGGATAAAATCATGTAGCTAATGCAAACCTGATTTTATCCACAATCAAGTTCCTCAAATGTTCATTTAAATATTCTAAAACTAAGATCTTATTTAACATAATTGAAATTTGATTACTAACATGTTGTGAATGAAAAGGAACTAGCTAATCTACTGAATTCATTTAACTAAGAAGCAACGATTGAATCTAAGTAAAATACTTGCATAATTAACTATTAACTATGAATCGAATTGATGGAAAGGAAATATCAATTTACTCTAATGGAAAGAAACAACAATTGTAATCTAATCAAAAGGGACAACAAATATAACTGAATGGAAATGAACAACAATTGTAACTTTAACTTAAAGGAGCACAAAATGTAATCTATTTGAAAGGAACATCAAAAGTGAATCTAAGTAAAAGGTGCAATGCATATGAAAACGTGAGGAACTATCAAGCAACAAACTTCAGTAATGGAAATTGAAATCAACAATCATTAACACTCAAGAGAAATGTCTATCTTTTGTATGCAAAACAATATGAAATCATTAACACGCTTATGCATTCGTCTTAACTATTGCAAAAGAGAATTGAATCATAAAACAAGAATCAAACCGATACAATTGCAACTGAAACAGTAGCTCCTTTAGACTGGGCCCTTGGTCTTTAGAAGCACTGCTACTAGAAACTCAATATGTGGAAATGGTGAAAACTATAAAAGATTTTATTGACTTCATAGTTGGTACATCATTCACAAAAACCGCTTGCGCAGAGTAACTCTGAGTCTGAATACTTGAACACAATTCTTAGATTGTCTTTCAGGATCTATTATCCTCTATATATACAATAATATGAGTAAATCTAGCCATCCTGAGGATCGAAAGATCCTCAGGATTGCTTTACTTTTATAAAGTTACAATATAGAAAATCAAATCATCTTTAAAACTGCTTTGCACCAAAAGTCCTTAACCTCAAATAGCTCACGCATCTTCAAGATCTCCTTTGCTATTTTGGTTTTGACAATATTTATCCAATCCTGTAACAGAATCAAACAATTCCAATCGTATTTTAGAATCTATTCACCATAACTTCAATAATATCACTAGAAGACATATTAATCATTTTCTATCCTATTTATCACTAATTAACAGAAAAGTCAATCAAGATTGTATCATGAACTGCGGGAATATGGAGGATATTTGTACCTTTTTCATAACCCAACACCTATCAACTTGCACAAACCAAAGAAATGAACCTCGTTCTCTACCATGCAATCCCTCAGCTTGTTCCACTTCTCTTGATGGGTCCAATGCACTTGGCTAGGAACTTTCAGAGTTGTGGTCCAAGAACTCCAACCGCAACAATTCGATTGTACTTTCTTCATTCTATGCTTTCATAATTGAGCTCTATTTCCTTCTAGTGCTCTTTTTCTTGAGCTTCCAACTCCCATAGTCAACATCTCATCTATATTATACACATACAATCATCATGAGATATCATTATAACAATTTTCAATCATAAATGTCAAATCTATTTTATACAAGATTTTTTTTTCCAAGCATGAGCTACGTACTCATAATCTTTTTGGCTCTTGCAGCTATAGGCTTCCATATTTATTATTTCTTACAACATTTACATACCCAATACCATTATTCATGCAATTTTCTCAATGTTTAATCAACCAAACCAATTGTTAGCATATGATAACATCTTTTAATTTCTCAAATATGTTTATATACAGAAAATAAAATTCCCCAGGCATGAATATTTTTCTCATAATGCTTGAATATTATAGAAAAAATAATTTGTCTTATGTATGGGATTACATCCATGCCACATTGAATACCATTCTCCCTACAATTTCCCCAACCTTTAATTCAACCACACAAATTGTTAGCATAACATAACAATTTGTAACGATTGATTTCTCAAATCTGTTTTATACAGGCATGAATTTTCTGCTCACAATGTTTGGCTCTTGTAGAAACACACTTTGGTCTTCTTTATGAGATTACTTCCCTTCCATATCCAATACCATTCTACTGCACTTTCCTCAACTTTCTTGCATCCAAACAAGATGTTAGTATCTCATGTACAATACATATATATATTTTCATGGAAACAATTAAAAATTCACAAAGTGATATCATAATTGTTTACAACTACAATTCAATCACTTCCATTAATCCAACTATTATTTGAAATGAATACATCATTATCCACTCATGTATTATCATCCAATATTTTCTTCTATCCATCAATATATTTTTTTTATTTTGTTCCATTGGCAAATATTTTCCACAATCCATCATTATATAACTAATTTAACCTAAAAATTTATTGTTGCAATATCTAACAACTCATGAAGTGTTTTCATCTTGAAGATTTAGAAATGCACACATCATTTTAGCTATTAGCATAATCATTTCTATGCAATATAATATATACATAAATTCACCAAAATGCATTCAATAATTCCTTTAATACCCCTGGTAACATTTTCAATAGCTCCAAAAAGTGATCTGATAATTGTAACAAACAACAATTCAATCACCTCCAACTAGTATTCATATTAATATAATATAGCTATCCATCATTATGCATTTTCAACACTACAGGCTTTTCATAATGCAAGAAATATTTACTAATAAAATAAAAATCAATGTGCCAATACCCATGGCCACATTTACACAATGCATCCATGCATTGACTACATAATAACACATAACTATGTCACGCACTCCACCATGATTAGTTAGAAGGTCTGGCCAACACCTCAACACATCATTCAAATTATTCCCAATATTTCCCGATTATCTGGATACCCTCCTCTTCAACCCATACACAAAATGGGGAAACATAATTCCTAAGTGTTGTTCAGTTTTGGAAAAGAGATTGCAATCCAAACAACAACTATACAGGGAAAACCATTAATCACTCACATAGGGTTACATCCCTTCCATATCCAACCATCTCATGGTCTCACACATGAATAACTCTATGGGTATTCATTACTATAGCGGGAGTATGTCTCCCGATTTAACCTGGTTATGATCCCATAATCAATCATAAAACAATATGCAACTAAATTTTATCTAAATGCATTCTAGCATCAACAACATTTACATACTCTAAGCCTTTGGCTATTACATATCAACTTAAATATTGAAAAATTAATGGATTGAATTCTTACCTCAATTCCCTTCAACATTAGAAGCAAACGAATTCATACCTACATGGTTGTTACCAACCTACTTGATGCTACCTAATCAATTAGTATTGGTAGAATATTGCAAGCTTCCACGCCCATCCTTTTGATCACCATTCCTACCAGCCTCATGGGTCTTCACATAGATGGAAGTCATAAACACCACTAACATCTACATCTTTAACCATGCTATATCATTTTTCCTGAATATATAATCCATAATTAGTCATACTAAATATGATATCAGTATTTGATGTAGATACCAACAGACTATTCTAAGTCCACAAGCATGCCATATGCATATTCAAGCATGTACATATGCATAAATCCACATCCATATGCACCAAGCATTCACTATCAACATGCCTTCTAATGCATATGTATTCTAACTTCATTCTATGCATCATGCACTCTAGTGCATTTCTATTTCAGTTCACTTATTATTTATTTATTTATATTGTAGCTGGTTGTCCTTGAATTTCTTCAGATCCTGGTTGCATTGTGTGCTCCCATTATGTTCATTTTCACTACTATTTCTTGGTCTGAACACTTTCCAACAAAGTTCCACTTGGATGTTATGCAATCCAACCAATGTGTTCTATTTACAACAACCTCTCTTAGGCAAACATATCCAACATTTACCTTTATGAAACTTTCAAGAACCTTGGAATGAGTTAGCTCAGGCCATTCCATCACTCTACTACCAAAAAATTCTTGAATAAAATACTATTACTCATAATTTTCAAATAGATTAATTCATTCAAAAATTCTGTGTGAATCCATACCTTTCCCTCTCAAGACCATTCCCGATGGAAGTCTATTTTAATTTAGTGGAACTTTTCAAGTGAAAGAACTTTCATTATTCTATCCACAATTTCTTTTCATTAGTATTCTACTTCCACTGTGAACTCTGATTTCAACATTAGCTTTCTTTCTATGAGTACTTTTACACAAAGTAGCTAAGTTATATCTATCAAATCCTTCTCAGGAACTCCTCTGCTTGGAACATATAGATGATTCACACATCACCTCTTAAGCTCCTTGTTCTCTTTCACATCCATCTACACATCTCTACCTTCAAGGATATAGAGTCTTGATTTTCCATTCTAATCCCATTAATGACATTATTCACCTACTGGCTTCATGTCCTATGTGAGGATTTTTCTTTTTGTACCTACAATTTATTCACACTTTGTAGCTGCAATTCATCAACACTTCACCAAACTCACCAATCCCTAATCTATCGGCCATCAATGATCTTAGATGGTGAATTTCAACACTTCACCAAACTCACTAATCCTCGATCCATCGACCATCGACTATCTAAGATGGTGAAATTCAGCACTTCACCAAATTTGTCGTTCCCCGATACGTTGGCCATCGATGATCTCAGATGGAGAACTTCAACACTTAGACAATTTAGGCAAAAACCTAGGTGAATTTGGGTCGTTGATCTCTCCGGCAAGATGATATCGACTGTTGTTTTTATCCTACTTCCCAAACAACCAAAAATGAATACGGATCATCGATCTTCATCATTTTCCAAACCACCAAAATAAATCTCATCCATCGATATGGTAACTTTGTCAAACTTTGAAAACATTAAGATTTTTAGTATTTTCAAGGATGAATTTGAGTTGTTGATCTAGAGACTAAACACGATCTCGGTTGTCAATTCATAAAACTCTTCCCAACACTACAATGACCATTAAAATATGAAATTTTCAACCTTCCATGTCGAATTTGGATTTGCAACTCTACAGATTGAATCCATTAACTTTTCAGACAATTTTGAATTATTTAAAACTCAAATATTCCCACAAATTCAAGTATTTTCCTTTCTAATATTTCTTTTTTCCCAAAATTCACTCAGATCAAAATCCACAACAACGACTTTCTCAAATTTGCACTCATCTTGGCCCATACCAGTTTGGTGTTTCAACTAGAAGATATGATACCAATTTCTAATGTACCCAACCACCAGGCCGAGCCATGCTACCTCAAAATTCTCTCCTAGAATTCTATGAAACTAACTTGAAACATACCCATTACAATAAATACCAAAATCATTTACTTGGGTAATTATTTGAAAGATACCCATTTACCGAGTACTTCTAGATTCATACTCATTATCTGATTACAAATTTCTATTTCATTATTTAAGTTGAGCAATTAACACGAACATTCTAAACCATCCAAGTAAGGAACAATGTGCCATGCACAAAAAATAATCAATATGCAAGCACATTATAAATACATATATCAGAGATAAATAAATACAATGGAGTATACATTATACAAAAAACACAAAGAGCAGTTATCTTTTCAAGTAAACATTCACCAACTGGATACATACCAAGGATGTTCCTCCCAACCATAGACACTATTTTTCATTCACTCTCGACAACATTGTCACCCCCGATCTAGGGATGTCAATCCACAAGGACGGGTTTTAGGACAAATCTAAAAACAAACCATTTATATAACAAGCTATCAGGTTTTCCCAACAGCACAATAATCCTAATTTTCAACTCTCTTTCCCCTTCATCCTGCACAACTGAAAGAAATTAACCCCTTTCTCTTCCATTCCATCCCTCAGGTTGTTCCATTTCTCTCCAAGGATCAATTGCTACTGGTTAGGAAATATCCATGCTAGAAACTCCAAGGATTCTCATCCATGGATAGTTCTTTCCGAAGTGCCATCAATCTCGTGAACATAGACATCCATTCCCTCCTGGAATGATTAGTAATTTCTTACAACCATCTATCAATTGCTCTCTAGCTCCAACCATTCATTTTCATGCTCATCCAAAGAACACACAAATTAGCAAGAGTGAAATGAGGAATCCTCAAAATGAAATGATTAACCAAGAACAACCCCCCAAACAACCCACAAACAAGGTTTATACATAATTACAAGAACCAATAACTACATGACCTCCCCAATAAGATCATGTAACTACTTTTTGAAATTAAAACCAAAATGGGTAAATAAAATATAATAAAAAGACTTAGCCCCTTAATCCCCCTCTTTCGTGGAATCATATCCCCCTATCTCTTTTCCTTCTCTATCTTGCATCTAGTAGTGTATTTTTATTAATGTACATATAAGTATTACATTTCCTAGGCACTCTGCCCCATTTTCAACTTTATTGGCTTAGAAATGTAATGTAACATTTATATGATACATTCTAGTTCATAGGGATTAAAACTAAGGTGTTACAACTATTGTCCTTCTTGGATTAAAGACTCTTTTTCTTGTGGAATATTTTTTTTTCATCAAAATGACATTTCTTATCATAGTGTCCTATTCTACCACAACTTAAGCATTTAAAAGGTAACTTACCTTTTTATTTGTCAGTTCCCTCTTGATCATCCTTACGGAATATGCTTCTTCTTCATCTAATTCATCACTTGGTCTTTCTTCTATCCTGTGTTCTTTGTTCCTTATTTTCTTCGTAGAATTGAAAGATGCTTCCCTATTTGATTGTCCATTTTTAATATATGTTCTCATTTCATATTCTATGAGGGTCCCATGTAGTTCATCCATTTCCATTTTGGTAAAATCCCTAGTTTCTTCAATGGCCGATACCTTGGCATGATATCTCAAAAGAAGTGATCTCAACACTTTCTGTACAACCAATGATTGTTTGACTTATTCTCCTAATATTTTTATGGCATTGATAACTTCATCTACTCCGAGTAAATAGGCTAGAATATCTTCTTTTTCATTCATTTTCAGATTTTCAATCTATGCTATGTTTCATTGAATCTTGACCTGCTTGACTTTCAGATCGTCTTCATAAATATTTTGAAGTTTATACAAAACCTCTTTAGCTATGTTGCAACCCATCACCTTGCTAGAAACAGTTGGTGTCAATCGACTTATGATAACATGCCTAGCCTTTGAATTACAACTCATTAATTTCTTCTCATATGGATTAGTTGAAGTATTTTTCATAACTTTATAGCCATTGACAACTGAGAGCTATATATCCACTCCTAAAGTTGTCAAGTAAGTTTGCATTCTATTGCTCTAGTATGCATAATTGTTTCCATCAAATGGTGGAATCCTATTTGGAATGTGGCCTTCCATTTTTTCTCACGCTCTTCCTTCTAGTGATTAAATTGTTCTAAAGGTAACCTGATTTGATCCCAATTGATGATGCGAAGTGGGATCAATTATAATTTAACACCTTTTAAAAATTTAACTTTTCAATCAAATAAATGCATCCCAATATACAGTAAAGAGAAGAAGAACAAATACACAATGCATAATATATTTACATGGAATTCCAAATGGAAGAAAACAATAGAATGTTTTTCTTATATAATAACAATATTACATTCATAGGAAGCTACAAATTCCAATATTCTCCAACTCCAACTGGAAGGAGGCACCAACCTCTTGATTTATAGGCACCAACCTGAAGGAATATCCAACTCCCTAAATTCTCTAGTTGCAACTAGAAGGAGGCTCCAACCCCCTTTCCTTTCCCATTCCTTCCAACCTCAAATATGTATATAAAAGAATCATCATTCACTATCAATGTCACTGTCTCTATCACTATCACTATATTTGTCACTATCACTTTCACTGTCTCTATCATTGATACATTATCATCATCAATTTGGGTCCTCATAGAGATACTAGGTCCACATGGGTGCACATATAAACCCGAACAACCACATGAGACCTATGCCATGATATAATATTGATACATCACAAATTCATAGCAGTGAATATAAAAAAATCACTGATCCAGATGGATATCGATGTCCACCCACTTCTTCTAGCTGGCTCACATACAACTTTCATCTTGGAAGTTACAGTTTTCATCTTGGCAGTTTTTTTTCTAGATTTTCGGGTCCTAAACTTCTGGGGTTGTTTTGAGGCCCTAAAGAACATTTTTTGGGCCCAACATAATCAAAATATAAAAGGAGTTAGAGTGTGATGGAATAATATATAGTCCTCAGATAGAACTTTCCAATGGGATATTGTACGCCTAAAACGATGATTGTATGCAAAAGTTATGACCACGAGAAGTTGATGTACCAACTTACCCCATCGAGGCCCACATGAATTTTGGTGCTTCATCTCATAGGGTTAGGTTTTTGGATGTATAGAGTTTTCTATTTACTTATTTATGCTAAAAATTCCTCGAGGCCTCATTGTAATGGGATTGAAAAAATGTGTGTAGCTTCCACCTCTATTCTCAGAGATTATCTACCACCATTCGAGTAAGATTGTTTTCATTCTGCATTTTATAGTTTTAGGAGATTTCTTTATTGAATAGAATTTAAGTTCCATTGTATCTCTATTATTTTTCTCTGTATATCCATGTTAATGTTATATATCTAGATTTCATTGCATTTCTCTTATAAATCCAGATCAATGGTATAAGAGTCGTCTTCTCCTCATTTTTTTTTTGTGCACATCCCCAACAAGGGAAATGTATAAGTAGTTGGGACTCAAACTAGTTGAGACTTTGCAATATCGGCCTCACTGAACCTAATGGTCTCCCATGGGGGAAGAAAATAGAGATGATGGGGTAGGATATTCCTTTAAACTATTGGTCGAGGAAGCCCTCTTGTGACAAAGGAACTAGATGATGGATAACTTTGGGAAAATCCTTCGATAGATTCCAACATGCAATGCATATTCTTTAAGCGGAGGCATTGCCCCCTTCAAGGTACAAATCAATTTTTATATTCCTATATTTGAAGTTCAAATAGATGCGGATGCTATAGAAAAATGGTTAAACCTTCTAGAAGGGTTATTTTCTGTCCACAACTTTTTCGATAGAGAAAATATTACATTTGTGCTCCTTAAGTCCATCCCCCATGTCAAATATTGGTGGGAGACTTTTTGTGGGGAAAAGGAAATAAAGGGATCTACTATTGGAAATTTGTTTGTTATTGATGTCAACCTTGATAAATAGGTGAAGTATCATTGTTTGATTGGTTTGAGAAGCATTATCAATATTGGACATATTGTTATGAAGGTGACTTGAATGTCAAGCATTGTCAATATTGGACATAATGTTATGAAGGTGACTGGAATGCCAAGCATTGTCAATATTGGAAATAATGTTATGAAGGTGACTTGAATATTAGTAGAAATATAATATTAACTAATATATTGTATGATCTTGATACACTCATCCTATATTGTATAAGGTTTAGATTATGTCATTAACATCCATGCACAAAAGAAGAAACTGTCCAGATAAAAAGGGTAAATGGATAATCCAATATGGATCCATATAAATCAGAAATAAATAAGTTAGTAAGACATGGTTCATTAAAAGTAATTAAGAAAATATCAATTGAAGAAGATTCCATAGATGAGACAGTCATTGTTATTCAAATGTGAAACTTGTCTTTGCATAGCGATATTGTTCTCTGTCTTGAGGAGGTCTTTTAAATTTCAGATGCAATAAATCTTCTTTCATAGGTTCTGATGCTTTCCTTTATTTTATTTCCAACTTTTCATCAATACTGTTGTCATATCCTTAAAAGTACCAGTTTTTCATCATGTCTCTATCATCCTTGTTATGTGGTTTTGTCAAATTCACAACACCGTCATCTTCACTTCTTGGAGTGCTACTAATATCTGTCATAAAATATACTATCCTCCATGTTTCTTTTTGTAAAAAGATGTCGTTTCCACCAAATTTTGAGAAATTTCAATGGTGTATTAGGGTTGGTAATTATCAAATCAGTCGGTATAGGAGTGCTGGAAGGATGCTATATGAGGTAGGTCATCCCATGTGTAATCTCTATTAAACTCTTGTTCAAGATCACTGATGAAAATACCTTTGGAGTTGAATATGAAATTAGTTCACCACCCTAGCATTCATGCTTAGATAGTGAAATGAAATATTGTACTGTTATCTTCACATGCCACTACAATATCTTTACGTGTCCCCAACCTAATAAGGACCATTGACAGGAACAAATGTTTGGGTGAATCTTCAAACTAATTTTCATGTTTCTTATGCAAGATAAATTTACCCCAATCACTGTTACATTGATTAGGACTATATGCTCAACTTCAACTATTACAAAGGCCACAAATTGTGCCAAAATTCATGAACATAACTACTAGATATTTTTTTCAACAAGATACCTCAGAAAAAATCTATTCAACATGTGATTTATGACTTGTAATCATTCATAACATGAACTCGTTGCCATCACAAATCATATGGATGAATGAATGCTATGGAACATGCTTAGGGATGATTTTCCCACCATTGTTCTTATCCCAAAATAATTTTTTCTCAGAGATGGATTTAATCTCAACTGAATATAGTCCATACAAATGTTATTATAGTCCTCCAAAGGTGAATCTATAGAATAATTTATCAATAATATGTACTACCCATATTCAATGCATCATCTCTTTCAATGGTCTTAAATCCTCTTTACAACATATCACATTCACTTTTATTCAATTCTTTATAAGCTTCCATACTCTACCTCATCTGGTGCCTTAGTGTACACTTCAATATCTTCTTCTATAGAATTTTCTCTTGGCATTTTTATTTCATTGGCTAATGGATTATTGATTTGCAGGACATCATCAATACATGTAACTTTGTCATATTCTTCTTTAGGAACTCTCCTCTCTTTGTTAGAATTGTAAAATGCAGAATACACAATTCACATAATACAATCAACAATCACACAGATTAAAAACACAGAGATTTCATGTGGTTCACCCAAACATTGGGCTATATCCACCAAGAAGAGGTATCGATTGTCTTATTATTCAGATCATGGATATTTACAGTAGCTTCACTCATACATCTCTCTCTGTCTCAGCCTCTATGGGTATACACAAATTTATAGTAATTTACACAAGAAACTGAAATGAATGCGATCTCATCCATATTCTAACATGGTCTTATTTAGTTACAACCAGTTCATAATAATAGGATCTAAAAAACTATTCTTGGTGATTCGTTGTCACCAAATTCCAACAATCTCCACCTTGAAAACAATTAGCCTAATACCTTGCTCCTTCCTTTTGTTCATCACCTTTTTTGCAAGCCATGAGAAGCCAAGCACCATCGTAGCTTCTCTAAAAGTACTAGTTTTGTAAACATGTCTATGCAGTTCTCTTTTGTATGCACTTTCTCAAGAGAGACTCCACGTTCATCAATGACCCATCTTACAAAATGGTACTTGATAGGTATATGTTTTGTTTTACTATGGTAGGATGGATTCTTATCCAAGTGAATAGCACTTTGAATATCACAAAGTAACTTTAATTTATCTTGCATCCTTCCAAAATCACCAAACAAACCTTTCAACCAAACTGCCTCTTTGCAAGCATGTGAAGAAGCTACGTATTTTTCTTTTGTAGTGGATACAGAAACAATGTTTTGTAGCTTTGACATCCAACTAATAACTCCAACTACAAGAGTAAAGACATACCATGAAGTCGAACTTCTCTTGTCCAAATCACTTGCAAAATTAGAATCAACATATCCACAGACTAATTCACAACCAATGTTATAAGTGATACAATGATCACTTGTGCCTCTCAAATTCCGAAGCACCCATTTCACTGCTACCTAGTGCTCTTTACCTGGATTTTCCATATACCTACTGACAACCCCAACTGCATGTGAAATGTCTCGCCTTGTACTCACCATCGCATACATTAGACTTCCTACTGCATTAGCATATGGTATTCAAGACATATATTCCTTTTCTTATTTTGTACTAGGACATAAACTTGAAGAAAGCTTAAAATGGGAATCCAAAGGGACTGAAATTGGTTTCACATCGTTCATACCAAACCTCAAAAGTATCTTCTCAACATACTTCTATTGTGACAATCAAATCTTACCATTCCTCCTATCTCTGAATATCTCCATGCCCAAAATCTACCTTGCTACTCCTAGATATTTCATATCGAACGTCCTAGCCATCTAAGTCTTTAACCTGTTGATCTAAGTTATGATTTTTCTTGCTAAAATCATATCGTCAACATACAATACTAATATAATGAATATGGCATTATTCAATTTCTTAAATTAGACACAATGATCCTATTCACTCCTTGTATAATTCTGGCTCACCATGAAAGAGTCAATTTTCTTGTACCATTGTTTGGGCGACTGCCTCAGGCCATACAAAGATTTTAGATATTATTTTTGGGATTAACTACGTAGTGTAAGTCATTAATCTATGACCCATATTCATGAGTATTAGTCTCAATTGACCAATAATTCTCATGATTTGAATAGTCCACTTAGCACTCATTGCATCGGGTGATGCTCAC
>SNQJ01S0004627.1:163144-180869 GCA_010110895.2 Picea sitchensis | reverse complement strand
GCTTGAGCCAGAGGCATCTTGGGATGGGTGACCACCTGGGAAGTCCTGGTTACCAGGTGCAAGCCCTGAAAGTGATGATTGATGCTATGCGATTCATTTCATTGGCTTCAATCCCATTTCTTCACCCCTGTGAGCATCACCCGGTGCAATGAGTGCTAAGTGGACTATTCAAATCATGAGAATTATTGGTCAGTTGAGACTAATACTCATGAATATGGATCATAGATTAGTGACTTACACTACACAGTTAATCCCAAAAATAATATCTAATATCTTGCACTGCGGAAGCCCCAATATACTTAAATAATAAGAGTCAAGGGAGATCTAACTGGGTAGTTCACAAGGCACAATACTTGCTAAGGTTTTGCAAATGGGGTAGAAAGCTAAGTGGGCTTGATTTTGGGGAAAACTCCACAGTTCAGTGTGCTTGAGCCAGAGGCATCTTGGGATGGGTGACCACTTGGGAAGTCCTGGTTACCGGGTGCAAGCGCCGCAAGTGATGATTGATGCTATGCGATTCATTTCATTGGCTTTAATCCCATTTCTTCACCCCTGTGATCATCACTCGATGCAATGAGTGTTAAGTGGACTATTCAAATCATGAGAATTATTGGTCAGTTGAGACTAATACTCATGAATATGGGTCATATATTAATTACTTACACTATGCAGTTAATCCCAAAAATAATATCTAATATCTTGCATTGCGGAAGCCCCTATATACATACAAAGATTTCTTAATCCTGCAAACAAATTTCTTGCTGCGATTTTGAACGAACCCTTCAGGTTTTTCCATGTAGATCTCCTCATCCAAATCTCCATGTAAGAAATAAGTCTTAACATCTAGTTTCTCCAACTCCAAATCAAGTAAAGAAACCAATGTTAACACACTTCGAATTGAAACAATCTTAACAACTGGTGAAAAAATATCATGAAAGTCAATACCTTCTTTCTGAGAATATACTTTCAAAACCAACCTTTCTTTGTACCTTTCCACCTTATCATCAACATCCATCTTCATCTTGTAGACCCACTTGCAACCTACAATTTTCCTGTCTCTTGGAAGTTCTACCAGGTCCCACGTGGCATTCCTCTCTAATGCCTTCATTCCATCATGCATTGCTTCTTTCCATTTATCACTGTTAGAACCCTTCATAGCTTCCTGATAGCATGAAGGTTCATCATCATTAGTACTTAAACAAACCAACGAAACAAAATCATCATACCTTCTTGGAGGATTTTTTATCCATGTAGACCTCCTCAACGAAGTTTGTGGCTCATCCAAATTATGTTGATTGTTATCATTAACCATGTCTTCCTCTGTAGGAAACTCTTCATGAACATCTTCAAAAACTTTTTCATGTTCACTTTCATCTGTATTTGAATTGGTTTCAAACTAAATCTGTTGATACTTAGGTACTTCTTCCTCTTTCATTTGAACATCTACATATGATTTGATGAGAGATGATTCATCAAATATTACATCTCTGTTAATGGTGATCTTCTGGGAAGTAGGATCCCACAACTTGTACCCCTTAATACCATCACCATATCCAACAAATATAATCCTTTTTTATTTTTTATCTAATTTGGAACACTGATGTTTCAGAATTAGAGCATAGGCTTCACAACCAAAAAAATTAAGATCAGAATAATTACAAGGGTGGCCTTTCCATACCTCTTTAGGAATATTTCACTCTATTGCTATTGATGGTGATTGATTCACCAGATAACAAGTTGTAGTTACTGCTTCTGCCCACAGTTCCTGCTGCATGTTGGCGTTACTTAGAATACTCCTTTCTTTTCCTAGAAGAGTCATGTTCATGCATTCAAAAACTCCATTCTGCTGAGGAGTATAGGTAGTGGTTTTATGCCTATCAATCCCAAACTCCTTGCAATATTTCTCAAATTCCATTGACGTAAATTCACCACTATTATCAGTTCTTAAACATTTAATAGACCTACCAGTGCTCTTTTCCACTAAAGCTCTAAACTACTTGAAAACAGTAAATACATCAACATTTATTTTCAACATGTAGTTCCACACCTTCCTAGATAAATCATCTATAAAAGTTACAAAATATGATGATCCTCCATATGAAATAGTAGGGGATGTTCCCAAAACATCAAAATGGATATAATCAAGGATTCCTTCACTGGTGTATCTTCTGGTTTTAAATTTTTTCCTATTTTGTTTTCCATAAATATAGTGTTTGTAGAAATCTAACTTTAAAGACTTTAGACTAGGAAGTAACTTGCGATCAGTTAATACCTTTAATCCTTGTTCGCTCATATGTCCCAACCGTTGATGCCACAGTTGAACAAAATCACTGTCATTCTCAGATAGTGATGTCGCATGATCTGACTCAGTTCTTCCTTCTAACAGAAACAAGTTTCCAACCTTCTTCGCCTTCATGATTAGTAGGATTCCTTTGTAGACCTTCAAACAATACTCTTATATCCTCTAGTGTCTAAGACTCCCAAAGAAATTAGGTTCTTCCTAAGCTCAGGTACATGTCTCATATCAGCTAGTATTTTAACAGTTCCATCAAACATCTTAATTCGAATGCTACCAATTCCCACAACTTTACACAAGATATCATTTCCCATGTAAACTATTCCATCATCTATAGACTGGTAAGTAACAAACCAGTGTTTATGAAGACACATGTGATTTGAAGCACCAGAATCTAATAACCATTGTTGATCATGACGTGAACCAATACTAATTGAAAAAACTTCATTAGTCATACCTGAACTTGTTGCTGAACCTGTTTTAGTTGCATTCACTTCCTTCATCTCTTTTGGAGGGTCATCTTTGGAGGCTTGTTGTCCCTTCCAACAGTCCTTCTTCAGGTGTTCCAATTTTCCACAAAACCAACACTTAATCTTGATCTTTTTTCCCTTTGACTTTGACCAAGATAAATCTCTCTGACCATTTCCTCTCTCTTTTGGTCTTCCTCTAACCATCATCGCCTTAGATGTAGAGGTTTTTGAATTGGATTTCTTCCTTGTTTCCTTAGACATTAGTGCTCCAACAATAACATCAAACTCAATACTTTCTATTGTGATGAAACTAATAGAGGTAACAAAGTGATCCCATGGCGTGGGCAAAGAACAAATAATGTAATTGCCTTGTCTTCAGATTCAAATTTCACTCCCATGGTAGTCAACTGAACTAAAAGAGTATTAAAAATATTTAAATGATAAACGATTTTCGTACCTTCCTTCATGCACAAACTATACAATTTCCTTTTCAGGAATATCTTGTTTGTCAAGGATTTCGTCATATACAATCTTTCCAGTTTCGTTCACAAACCGATTGATGTCTTATCCGCAACAATGTTGAACAAAACATCATCGATCAAACACAGGTGTATGGAACTTAGTGATCTTGCATCGATCTCATCCCAATATTCATCTGTTATGGTCATGGGTTTCTTTTCTTTTCCCAAAGGCACCTTCACCACACCTTGTTGCATGAGAAGATCATGCATCTTAACCTTCTAGATCTCAAAATTGTTCTTTCCATTGAACTTTTCAATTTCAAATTTCGTGCTTTGAGTTCTCGCCATCTCTTCGATCTTTGCTCCTGAAAAGAGGAATGGACCATGATGAGTAAATCTCCCTGGAACCGGTAGTATAACCTTATGGTTGTCATGCTTTACAACATTTTTTAGCACCACTAGATCTCAACCTTTTGTATCTCTGGACAACGTCCTCTTTTCTGAACATGCCCATAATCTTCATGAAGTTTACTATAATGTATTTACCATGGAAATATAATTTTGAAGGGTGTGTTAATTCTTGTGACCGAGGAGACAACAAAACAATGATCACTACAAAAATATAGTGGCGAGTATTCCTTGAGTCAGTGGCTCTCCAACCAACAATGAAACCTTGTCACGCTTTATATAAGTAGAGGATTTCATGTCTCTTTTGTTTCTTTGTTGCCCCCTTACTACAAGCCATACCATGTCAATCCCAGTGGTGAAAACGCAGAGATATGTGACTATACAGTCGTCACGTCCTCTAAGAAGAAAGACCCGTGACAATTTCAATGATGTCGCGCCCCGTCTGTTGTTGCATAGACAATGTTTCCTTGGTTAAAATTGGTTCATACAACAAAAAAAACCAAATTGATTGCTGCTCATCCTCTGAGATTTGGTGTTTCTCCTTGCACCATGATTTTCACCATGATATTGCACCATGATTTACCATGATTTTTGCCAATCTTGCACCACGATTTACCACAATTTGCACCATGATCTTGCACCACGATTTGTTGGTCTCACGGATCTCCAACCAACTTTGATACCACTTTTTAGAATTGCAAAATGAGGAATACACAATTCACGTAAGACAATCAATAGTCACACAGATTAAAAGCAAATAGATTTCACGTGGTTCACCCAAACGTTGGGCTACATCCACCAAGTGGAGGTATCGATTGTCTTATTGTTCAGATCATGGAGATTTAAAACAGCTTCACTCATACATCTGTCTCTGTCTTAGCCTCTACAAGAATACACAAATTTATAGTAATTTACACAAGAAATTGAAATGAATGCGATCTCATCCATATTCTAACTTGGTCTTATTTAGTTACAACTGATTCAGAATAATAAGATATAAAAAACTATTATTGGGAATTCGTTGTCACCAAATTCCAACACTCTTGACCTTGATCAACTTCATGTGTAATATCTTCATCATCTTTCTTTCTTTGTACTTCAGTTTTTTTTCTCCATACTTTTGCGAGTCTTCGTCTAGGAGGACTTCTCATATGACAATCTTGTGCAATGTGTCCAAGGTTATGACCATTGTAACATTCAACATTTTGGATAATCATATAAGTACCTATTTTCTTTGCTTGACCATTCCTTCCATATGATCTACAATGTATAGTCTTATTGTTAGTCTCTTACTCATATACGATAATAAATTCCTAGTATACCACCTTTATGTATTTCACATAATTAGGATATAGTTGTTATCCTAAGTGTGTTTCTAGATTCCTAGTTTTCCTCCTCCTACATTATCTACTAATGAGATTTTGATGTGAGATAAATTGAGGTGGTTTCATTATTGTATTATATATTTGTATCATTAAGATGAATACCCTGTCGAGAATATGGATTGAATATTTTTTAGCCAATTTTCTTGTCCTAATATTGTGTGCTCAATTTCTTCAATTGGTATCATAGCACCTTTGATCTTAAGATTCTAATATAACCATGGTAGATTTCCATGGATGGTGAAGAATTCAAGGTGGATGGTAGATGTTTCTCACACCAACAAATATTTGAGATGCACAATGAAAACGCAATTCAAAATTTGTTGCATAGTGTACAACAATGTACAGTCTTTATACCCTATCAAAAATCAGAGCAAGGTTGATGAGCAACAAAGAATTGCTAGAGATCTGTGGCTAATGGTTGATATCATGGAAGGCATAATCTTTGCATAGATGATATTGAAAAGTTTTTGATGAATGTTTCATCGTAGGCTTCTTGAGAAAATAAGCAAAAGTTATAGAAGTTGTGAGAAATGAGATACATGTTGAAACACTTGTAGGAAATTTGTAGCTATGTGAAGGTGTTGTGAAAAATAATCTTAATCTGCAAAACTATAATTCTTGGAATGGAATGGAGACAGATGTTTGTGACAATCAAAGTAATTATGATGAAATTGATTTGGGTGTTAAATAAAATATGGATAGATGAAGAAGAAATATATGAATGCTCACAAAATTTAGTTTTTGAGGAAATATTTACGAGTATTAGATCGGATAGATTTGTTGGGATCATTGGGGTAGTGGGTACCATTCTAGACACCGTGGAAAGTGAAACTTGAGTTGAAATTACGATTCAATGCAAAGCTCAAGATAGACTGGATCGGTTACTACTTAATGACATGGAGTGATTGTGCACTTGCTACAAAAATATTGCCTCCTATCGATCCATAGCAACCTAAAACATATCTCTTGATAACTGCAACAAGAGCTCTCCCTGTCTATGTATATTCACCATTGCTTGATGTTCAAATATGAAGGGGTAGAGTTCAGCTAGATAACTTGAACGTGGAGAAGAAATACTTGCTCAATCCTTCAAAATATGTTCCACATATCCCCCATTTCTTTTGTTATTTCAATGAGAGAAAAGTCTTAAAATCCTCCACACACAACCAATAGCCCCATGCACAACAATGACCTCTGAATTTGTACAATACCAATTGTCGCGACCGATGAAATGAAAATTGATCCAGTTTCTAAGTAGCTTTTTGATAGATTTGGTCGATGTGCCCCAACTCCCATAATCCAAGTGACTAGTATGTTTCGATTGATCTACAACTAGACACAATGATAGATTTATATTGTTCGTGATCAATATGCATTGTTGTTTTAAGGTGGCGAACACTTTTGTTAAAAGACATTTCACTAGGGATGATTTTAGGGGCTAAATTTCGCTCATGGGCTAATTTTCCATGGTTTTTTCCAAAAACTAGATTCGTTATTTTAAAAATCATTCGGCCAAATTCTATTGGATAAAATTATTTTACCTTAAATATCGCCAAAATTTTATAAAAACTATATAAAATCATTAGAAATTTGAATATTTTTACAAAAATATCGTCAATTATTTATAGTTGGTATATGAAGGATTAGTAAGATTCGCCAAGGTTTCTACATTTAAAAAAAAAATTCCATAAAATAAATTTCACTGATATACAGTTTACCTTGTGTCTACACAGTTTACCTTGTGTCTACCTTGTGTGTTATTTAATGTTAAATATAAAAGGGATTGGACTTAGTTCACTATTATTTGAAATAATTTTGGTTGTTTTTTATATCATATATCTCATTATTTTGGCTAATGCAAGTATTCCAGTGCCAGATTGCATATCCGTGGATCGCTCAAGTCAAAGTAGAAGAAACAAGAATGCAATAATTTCATGCACAAGAGTGGGTCAACGCTTTAGTCCGAAATGCATCATCAAAGATCCACTTATTCGCTCAACGATTTTCTCATCTAATCTCCACTAAGATCGATGTGATTTCAAAGGGTTTGAGGGATGGTTAAATGAATTAAAATAAGACAAATCTCATGTGATGTGTATACGGCCTTTGAATGATTTAGTGTTCCAAATATTCACTTATTAGTTTTTAGTCATAAATTTTAATATGCATATAAGACATGCATGCACAAATTTTTATGAGAAGTCACTTTTTTAAGTGACAAAGAAATATATGGTATAAGGTTGGGAAGTGTTAAGTTTTTAAGTTTTTAACATAAAGTATTACTTTATGTTAATGTTAAAGGTTTTATTTTGTGTGACAAAAGTGGAGTTATAAGATGATTATTTACTGTTTATTTCAAAGTGTGTTATAAGGATGAGAACTTGAGGTACTAGTGGTTGTGCTTATGAAGGTTAAATGTTTGAAAATGCTTCAAAGTTTAGAGAGAGCTTGGAACATTTGTAATTCTTTCTTTGAATATACTTGTGATTTTAAGAAAGATATTGGGATGATTTTATTTTGTATTTTGTCATATATTTTTTTATTGTATTTTGGAAAACTATTGTGATCACAAGGGAATCCATAATAAAATAGATTATTTTTTATTGTGTCCTAGATCCGTCCGAAATTGAATAAGGAGATATTAGGTACATTTTGCGTAGTGTTTTGTGGTGAATTTTTCTTGGAGGTTTATATTGTCTATTGTCTAGTTTTGATATAAATACAATTGTAATTTTAGCATATAACACAACAAACACAAACTCAAGCATAATGTTTTTCAAGTACAATCAAGCATAAGTAATCAAACAACTACAACAATATGAAATTATCAACAACAATTCTTAATCAAATTAGAACAAAAAATCAAGCTTGCAATCAAAGAAGAAGAGGACATGACCTATAATCAAAGCACCATCAAATTTAAAGATCAATTCAATTTCTGAATCAACAATAATTGTAACTTAATCATTTTGTAAGTTTACTTATTTTTTGAAATCAAGTGAAGTTGAAATTGTAATTTTTCGGGTGCATTCTAGGTTGAACCTAACACCCACAACTTGTTTGTGTCATTCTATTCTTGATTCTATAGGTTGAGTGTTTAAAACTCAAATCATTTTAAACATCAAAGTTTTGGGTTCATTTTCGGTAGTATCCGACACCCTTCTCTTGCTGGAAACAAATTCAATCGAGCATGACAAGTTCAAGAAAATTTAACAAATTAAAGCAAGAAAATTTCAAGCGAATGGATTTAAGCAAGAAAATTTCAAGTGAGTGCAAGAGAGCATGAGCAAGAGAATAATAAGAAATGAGTAAAGGAGGAAAGCGTTTGCAAAATGCCTCTCAAGAAATCAAGGAATTGCAAGAGTACAACCATGAATTACAAGATCAAATTGATATGAAAGATAAATTGACTGAAACACTTGAGTTGAAGTTAATTCAAAACCAAAACATAATTGATCACATGGTTGATACAATACAATCAACAAAGGATCTTCGATATTGCATAGAAATGAAGGATCAATTGATTGATCCACTTCAGATAAGGTTAAGAAAAAAGCATAATCAAATTGATGACATGATTGATGCAACATCTGAAGCAATTAAAAAAGTTGATGCAATTTTTGATACATAATATTTAATAGAGAAGATGGATGCAACATGTGCTATAGAGGAGCTTATCGAAATGGTTGATGCAACATGTGATACAAATGAGTTCATACAATAGGTTGATGCAACTTGTGACACACAAGACATAATGCAAATGGTTCATGCTACCTGTGACACAAAATACTTATTACAGATGGTTGATTTTACTTGTGATACACATGACCTAATGGTGGATACAAAAGAAACACAAGAGATTGATGATTCATTAACTAGTCATGACATGGAATCATACAATGGACACATCAAATAAAGTCTTGATGAGGATGAGTCCCAAAAATATGCACCGAATGATAGCAGTAGAAACAACAAATGTGAAGAAGTAAAAGAACAAAGTCAAAATGATCTTTCCAAAATATTTGTTAGACCTTGGGAAGAATTATATTTCAACAAATATCGGCATGGATTAGGATATGGAAAAAGTAGAAATTTTCATATCCCAGATTACTCTAAACCAATTTAGATTGTGCATGTAGGATTTTGTGAAGTAGTGAAGAACATTACTAATAAGTGCCAACATTGTCATAGAGTTGGTCACTTGGAGTCACAGTGTTTTGATATCCATCCTTGTCTTCATTGTGGGAAGACAAATATCCTCTCAGAAAAATGTCACAAGAAGTAAAAGGTTAAGAAAACAATTAATTGTGGATGGATAAATTCATGGAAAATGAATCAACAAGTAAAGAAACTACATCGATATTACCATCTAGTCAAGATAGAGGTAAAGCCACAACTGCATGGAGAAATGGAAACAATCAAAAGATTTCAAACAACTATTCTAGATGATTTTGGTTATGATCCATATCTATTCTATATGTTCTTTCAAAATTAAGTCCAAAGTGGTACCCTTATGGCGTAGCTTTTAAGCATGGTCACCATGGGATGAGATAACATGTGGTTGTTTCCACATGCCCACTTTGTGTTATACTCAAATGAAATAATTTTGGTACTCTCTTTATCCTAGAGGGGGGAGTAAAATGATGTAACACTTATGCACCTTAATGGAGGGAGTTCAAAAATCCAATGAAGATGGTTCATGAAACCACTTGTGGTCTTTCCTTTCAGTTGAGAAAGGGGGAATTAATGATGTAATTGAAGATGGTTGCCATACTCAAAGTTTCAACAAGAAATATGCTAGATGGGAATAAAATTTTCTATATGGGAAGCTACAGTCTGTAGATGGAAGACTTTGGAAGAATTATGGTTCAATGACTTGCAATTGAATCATACAAAAGGATGCTAATTTTGAGAGAAATGATGTGGAAATTTTGTTCACCTGGTTGGTCATTCAATCTAACAGAGGATAGATAGATCCTTCTGCATTGAAGATTGACATTTAATTGAGTTGTCACACATTTTTAGAGATGTGTCAGACTTGCAGCCGATTCACTTGGTTCTCTCTCATAATATTGGAGTTCACATCAGTGAAAAAATTGCAGACATTATGGCTCACATGACTACACAATGAGATTTCCATAGTTTTTAGCATCCATATTTGGTGATTTTTCAGGAAGTTCTTCATTGAGGCTCAGTTCAGGAGTTTCAGCGAGAAGACTTGGATATGATACTAGTTTATGTTGTATTGTTCATATTATTGTTCAGACTTATGATTCAGGGGAGGAATGTTATCCTCTTACTCATATACAATCATAAAGTCCTACTATACCACCTTTATATATTTCACATAATTATGATATAGTTGTTATCATAAGCGTGTTTTTAGATTCTTACTTTGCCTCCTCCTACTTTATGTCTTAACAAGGTGTTGATGTGAGAGAAATTGAGGTGGTTTCATTATTGTATTCTATATTTGTATCATTAAGACGAATACAATGTTGAGAATATGGCTTGAGGCCTTTTTGCCAATTTTCTTGTCCTAATATTGCATGCTCAATTTCTTCACTTATGCCCATAATTGTTGCAAGAATAAAAATACCCATGAAAAATAATTTGATACTTGGTAGTGGTTGATATTTCTTGAAATGGAGGTCTTTGAAATTCTTTCTTGTCATGTCTTGGTTGATCATAGGTTTTTTCTTTGCTTTCTCCTTCATTGGAATCTCTCAAGACATTAGCATGACCTTCATAATTTTCTTCAATATTTTTTTTTGGTGGTTTATAAATGTACCCAATACATGTCTTATCACTTGGGGATATTTTTTGATTGAGGATGTTTTACAAGACTATAAAAATCTTCTCAAACTTTGAATTTGTCTCCAACTGGGCAACTGTCTTATCCAAATCTTCTTTTAGTGAAAGGATATCAGGCTCTTGCCTTTGGTAATAATTTTTCTTCTCCTGAAGTTGACTTGTTAGGAATTCTTCAGTTTTTTTGTCCTCTTATATTTGACTTCTAAGACCAAAATTGTTCTTTTCAACTTATTCATGGTTCTTATATATTTTTTATAGTTTCCTTGTCAGCCTTTCTTCAACTTGTCTTGCTTCTTCCTTTTGAATCATATCATTATGCAGGTTTTCGATTAGTTGGGTATCTTTTCCGTCTAGTTGATTATTTAATTTTTTTGTCAATATTCATAGCCTCTTGTACTTCTGTGTTTAAAATAATTAAAATTTTTCTCTCTCACTTAGCTTCTCTTCAAGCAATGCATTATTTTCTTGATACCTTTCTAGTTGTTCCATTATAATTTTGTTCTGCTCCCTTGAATTCCTCAGATCATCTAGAGCACTAATCAGTTCCCCTTCAAGTTATACTTCAGTTTCTACTTGATCATTCTCTTCTTATTTCGAGGAATGGATTTTTCTCTCAATAACTTTATCATTTGCTTTAGAATGTTCTTAATATTCTGAATTTGAATTTTCCTTTTGATTGTCTTCATGTTCAGATTCTATGAGGATAGATTGTTTTGAGTAGAGATCTTGTAGCCTTACCTAGATATCTTTAGTTGAGGTGCACTATCCAATTTTGTTTTTCGTAGACTCGGGTAATCCTTCCAATATGAAATCCATTGCTAGTTTTTTGTTCCTTTTTAATTCTTTCTTTTGTATATACTTTGGTGTTATTTTTGGAGTGGTGTAACCATATAATACTACTTTCCAAATGTCAAAACCATGTGCTTGTAAAAATGCTCTCATCCTTATGATCCAATAAGGAAATTTTGATCTATTGAACAATGTAACTCCATCTACATAGTAAACTTATTTAATATACATGATATTCCTTCGAGTGTTTAAGTTGTTCCTGTAGGAAACTGACTCTAGTACCAATTTTTGTGACTTTCATCAATACTAAGGAGTGGACGGGGGGGGGTTCAATCAATATTGATGAGATTTTATAGTTTTAACATTAATCATGTCATAAAAATTACATATTGACAATCATATAAAATCATGTACAAAGCACAAGATATTTTTACGTGGAATCCCAATGTGGGAGAAAACCTTGAAAATTTATATATAAAAAAGTTTACAATGATTCACATGATATAACTTCCAGGAGGCACCAACCCCCTAATTATCTATCATCAACTATAAGGATGCACCAATGCCCTAGTTTCTCCAACACCAACTAGAAGGAGGCACCAACTCCCTGAAGCACAAGCGCCAACCGATTGAGAGGACACCGATCCTTAGTGAACTCCAACTCACCCTAGCACCACCATACCACCCTATAGAAAAGAAATATCCAACTTGTTTAGTAGAAAATATTCCTTAGCCAAGAACCACCCTTCCACCCTATAGAAAAGAAATATCCAATTTTCTTAGTAGAAAACAGTCCTTAGCCAAGAACCACCCTTCCACCCTTAGCTTGTAGATATGTTTTTTCCTCTTTCAAGTCTCTCTTTCTGCTCATCCTCAAACAAAAACCCTTTATCAACATTCTTGAGACTTTGTTCTTACTCATGACTCCATATTCACATAATCATCATGATTATTCTCATATTCATCACTTGCACATTGTCCTTACTTAAAAATTCTCTATCATTATTGTAGCTGCCACTCTTTCATTCTAATTCAATCATAGTCTTGTAGATACCACTCTACCATTATCTCATAATATTATATCTTTCATTTTTTCATCACCTCTTTTATAACTTTTAATATCTGCATCACCTATTTATGTCTTCTCAAAACATAGGGTCATATAACACTTTTATCATTGTTAAAACAAATTCTTACTTTACACGATTGCATCCCTTCTTTTTGGTTGTTAAGAGTTGACTCACTTACTAATTTCACATCCATGATTTCCTATGATATATTGAATTATTTAATAATAGAGTATCAAGTTTCTCTAGATGTATTGGCTTCCCTTCAAATTCTCATAGCCATAACACTAAAAATAAACCTTAAGAGAAGAAAGATGAGACATGATTCTATTATTGTCTTTTTGTGCTATTTGTCCAAAATATTATTTATGATTTCTCCATGTCTTCATAATCCACTGTACTTTATTTTAGAGATTCAACACAAGAATTACTTCTATTATTGCATGGTAGGCTTTGAGAGTTGTATAATTCTTGTGAACATTGAAGGAGCTAAGGAGATAGGCTATTTCCTTTGGAGATGAATTATTCTTCTCTCTAAGTCAAATTAATCTATGCACCACAAAACTAACTCTTTGATGTATTCTACCTATGGAACACAACGAACCAGAGCTATGCCCAAGATCTAGAACTGGTTTGTTTTTTTCTTGGTAGAAGGGAGGGGTTTTTAATACTTGTAATCTCATGACCATTAGAACTATTGGTCTTCACCATCTGAGCATCTTTAGTGTATCTCCAAATACAAATATTTTCTCCTAATTGACATTATTTACACTATCTTTTATTCGTACTAATAGGTGGCACTACTATTGCTATAACATTTTAAATCTTGGCATATTAGTTCTTTATTTAATTTACCACGTATTACCTTGATGATTAATAATCATATATCTTGTTTCAAATTTGTTTGCCTACACGACAATATTTTGAATTTATTACAAATCTGACGAATTCTTCACCACTTTAGGGATGACATTACGTTCACACAAGTGGTGGTTGATGTGGTCAAGGAAGTAAATGTGATTAGGAAATAGTGATGTGATGTCGAGGAAGATGGAAAATGGTTAAGTATGGAACTACAAAAAGATGAAGGGAGAGTGAATTATGGTGAATGTGGGATTGTGGGATGTGGGACACAAGACTAGGGAATGACTCCCACATCTACAATGAGAAAATTGGCTGAGTATAATAAAATGTCATTATCTGGGTTGTGAATGTGAGAGGATCATCATGTAGAACATGATACTGCAGGATGCAGGACATGAGCATGGGAGAAAGGTGAGTGGGATACATGGGTGTCCCGCATCCACATTCTAAGAAAATGGCTAAGTATAAAAAAGGTAAAATACATGCAATTTGAAGGACACGAAGAGATGTGGGTCATTTTGAGTGTTGCACGACTACAAGATACTAGGCATGGGGAATTTTGGGACAAGAAAAGTTTTGTCTCTCGCAACGGGAATATTTTATCACTTGAAAAACAACTAAGTATTGGGGGTTTGATTGTAGTGTGACCCATAACACACATTTGAAAGGAAAAAAAAACTAAGTAAGGAAGATTTCAGAAGAAAAGGAAAATGAAGGAAAAAGACTAAGGATGGGTGCATGTGTACTAACGTTGATCAAAATTTGGATACAACTATGGGATTGTGACCCCCTATTGGTTGCTAACAATCCATAATCTTCTTCCATTGGGAAATTGGAGTAAAAAAATGAAGGTAATAGGGAAAGGGAAAAGAAAATAGACTAAGTAGGGATATACAAAGGATTAACAAAAACAATTATGTGCATATTTTGACTTAGGGATATTAACACAATAAATGGTTGAGATATTTCCCATTCACAGGAAACAACTGAATCGTTCCTTTCGTATCCTTCAACAAGTATGAATTGTAAAAAATAGCTTTTTTCAATATGATACGGGCCAATCAAAGGAGCTTCAAACTTTGTGTCGAAGCATGGTTTTTATTTTGCTTTGTTGCATAGAAAAACTAGTTGATCATTTTCAAAATCCTTTGAATTAGTTCTCTTGCCAAAAATTCTTTTAGCCACTTGTTGTATTTTTTTTATTTCCATCATTGCTTGCTATCTTTGTTCTTCAAGATGCAAAAGCTTATGATATCATTTCTACATTGGTGATTGTTCTTGTTTATCTCCAACACTTCCAGTAAGTGCAAGGGCATTCAATTACAAATGTAGTGTAAATATTTATTATTTTCCATACACTAAAGTATATTGGGAATGTCCAGTACAATCTTTTGGAGTAATATGGCTTGCCTATAGTACATATATCAACTTGTTATGAAAATTCTTATGGTTCGATTCGATTTTTTCTTTGATTATTTGAACAAATGTTTTGTTTGTTGACTTTGCCAAACCATTTCCTTGTGGATAATAGTTGTAATATTTCCCCATGATGATTCCATATTATCCACATAAGTTTGTAATTTTTGACCCAATGAAGATTGAGCCATTGTCTGTTATGAATTTGTTTGGCATGCCAAATATTGAAAGGATATTTTCTTTTAGAAAATGATTCAATTGCTCTAAATATGCATTTCTTAAAGCCATAGCCTCTTTCCACTTGGTAAAATAATTTAATGTAGTAATAATATATGCATTTCATTTGATAGATTTAGGATTTATTGGACCAATCATATGTAATCCCCATTGTGAAAATGGTTGCTCCACCATTGTAGAATTCAATGGCATTGCAACTCTTTCCATTCTTCCTGAGAAGGTTTGGCATGGAATACACTTCTGAATTGACTCATAAGAATTTTTGAATATAGTTGGCCAATAATAACTAGCTTGAATGATTTTGTGAGATATTTCAATTGGAGAAAAATGTCCACCAAAAACACCACTATGAAATTCTTGAAGAATTTCTTTAGACTTTGAATAATACAAGAATCATAGTAGAATGCCATCAAAATTTCTTTAGAACAATACACTTGATACTAGAACATATTGATTTGTTTTAATTTTCAAGGTTCTTCTTTCTTTAGAAGACATTTTAGGAGGGAATTGACCATATTTCAGATACAAAATGATGTTCTTATACCATTCTAAGTTTGTAAATTTTTTTACCTATATTACAATTTAAAATCCATTGGGAGGGGAGATGTTCACAACTTCAATTCCAGTCATAAATTTACACAATCCATTCCCCTTAATGGATTTCAAAGGTTTAATTTCCAAATCATATTCTTGAAGGTTTTCTAACCAATTTTTCAATCTTCCTTGTCTGAGTTGTTGATTAAGCGACATTTTTACTAGTGAATGTGGAACATAAGAAATAATGTGAGATGATAAAATGTAAGTTATGAAATGAGATATTTCTTTAACCAAAGAAAGATATTTATTTTCAATGTTTGAATTGTTTAGCTCATAATTATGGAAGGTTTTACTCATGAAAGAAATTGGGGGTTCTTCAAGTCTTTTATTTTTTTAGGTAAGGGTATAGGCTATGATTTCCTCTAAAGAGGATGAGTACATTATGAATTCTTTATCAAATTCATGGATGACAAGAATAGGTTCAGTATTAATGGCATGTTTGATTTATGTTAAGGATTTTTGAATATCTGGTGTGCACTGAAATTTATAATCTTTCTTCAACAATTTATGGGTGAGTGCAAGCTAATGATGGCCTCTCATGATGCATTAGTGGCAATGCAAACTTGGGAGAACAACAATTTGTTAAATTGGATGGTTTATTCATGCTACTTTTACAATGAATTTGGATACGATGTTAGAATATGAAACGTAGGAAATTGAATTAAATTTCTGAATATAGAACTTTTATTTATATAAATTGTGAATAACTATGTCACATTTGTTTTTTTCTAATAGAGGTATCTTATTTTTCCAACAAAATATAAGGTATATATTTTTTTTCGTGCAAGTTTTGAGTACCTTAATGATGGAAATTTATTCCAAAAACTTCTATACTTGAAGAGAACCTGTTTTTGTTTTGTCGTGTATTTTTTGGAAATTTTTAATATTAATTTTATATTTTTTTAAAATTATCAAATTCAACATATGCTTGAAATTACAGCGTCTTTTGTTCATGTAGGATAAGATGTTCTTAACATGATAAAAAGATTTTTATTTTATTGCAGATCATAGGTATCAACCTCCTCTAGTGCCACATGTAACTCATTCGAGAAATGGTTAAGCCAACAAAATGTTATAGTAGAAATAAGAGAGGTATGTATTCTAGGATTTTGATATATGTGAGGACAAAAATAGATTAAAAATAGTAATAAATATTAATTTCTTTTAAAAATATATATATTTGAAATCATAATAGCTGACTCTATCCATGTCTAGAGTTTTGTCAACAACTAAATTGTTTATCCTATAGAAAAATAACATCAAAGACAAAGATATAGAGGGGTATTCACAAAATTGGAGGTATTTATCAATTTGCACATCGAACAACTAGGTTTTTCATCGCAAACCTAAATCTGAGCCAAAAAATTTAGCACACACATTGTCAATCACACCCAAAAAATTTCAATTCAAAATAATTTGTGTGCATTCTTAGGAGAACACACACACTCTAGGAATGTGCACATGGGCTACGAACATAAACACATTCCTAATGACATGCACATTCTGTTATAAGTCATTCCCCCATCCCTTCCAGTCTCTCTCTATCTCTCTCTTACATCTACCCCCACTCTTTATCTCCCTCTCACTCTCCCTCTCTACCTCCCTATCTGTCTCCCTCTCTCTCCCTCACACTCCTATACATGTTAATTCCTAGACATGGAAATACTTAGGCATCACAAGGCATGGAAATACCTAGGCCTAGACCTTGGATTGACATGCCTTAGACTCTGACACCCACTCCCTCTTTATACCACCCCTCTTCCTCTCTCTCTCCCTCTACCCCTTTGTTCCTCCCTCCCACACTTTCTCTATATCCTCATTATTAGTCTTAGTCTCACTCTCTCTGCCCCTATTTCTCTCTCTATTCACCCTCTTTGTCCCTCTATGTATCCCCCTTCCTCTCCCTCTCTCTCTACCCCCT
>SNQJ01S0004627.1:99943-145890 GCA_010110895.2 Picea sitchensis | reverse complement strand
TCTGCAACTTGCGGTGAATGAAACTGCTTCCTCCTCGTCGGATAAGAACTTGGCTCCACAAGTTGACCTTCTCCTCTTGTGAGTTTCAACCTTGTGAGCATCATAAACAAAACTTGCAAACAATCAAGTCTTCAAAACCAGTGTTTTGATACCAACTTGATCTCAAAATGAAGAAGAGTTGAAAAACTTGAATAATTATTGCAAGTGAAATGTTATGTGTTTAAAGCAACCGGATCAATTTGCAACACATAATTAAGGATTACTTATGTAAAAATATACATAGACAGTAGCATAAAACATTGAACATCAGCACATAAACACAACAACTTGATAAAGGAGTTCACCCCTCTCCGGGCTACATCTCCTGGTCCAGCTTCCAATGGATCATTATTATTTAATTGCTCAAAGTGCTCAAACACATGCCTTACAATGCTCAAAATGACAAACCAACTGCTCCAATGGCTTCCCAGCGTCCCAAAACCCCTGTTTGAGCTCTTTCGGCACCTGAAATGGTCAAAAAATGAAGAAGATAGCCTCCTTGAAATCTCCCTCTTCAACTTTGTTGTCTCTGGTTCTACAAATCGCACCCTTGTGCTTCAAACCTTGCTCACACGCTCATTTAAGCATAAAAACTTGGCACCGGGCACAACCGCGCCAACGGTGCAAACCGTAGGACGGTTAACCCGCCTCCAGCCCCTAACCGCCTCGGCACTCGGTCATATGGCCGTAGGACCAAAAGTTGGGCGGAGAAGTGGTTAATCCATTTGAAAACCATGGGAACCACCACAACCGCACACATATTTACGTGCCACACAATAGTTATGGGTTAATACATATGGTTATACACACATATATAGTCCGTGGACTATATTCAAACCTGCGCACAATATTACAATACCAATAAACATATGGTGGAGGGTCATATATGTTACAAAGAACCGCGGGTCGGGGCTAAGCCCCGGCCCGACCCCCCTGTCAATAAAACACATATACAACTTAAATATATTGTTTCCCGCCTTCCTAACAAGGAGCAAATGACGGTAAGTTGGCTAGCGAAGTTTCATTAGAGCTTTGTACTGTGGGGGAGGTCCGGGGGTCAAACCCTGCGGACTCCCCATATCATTTTATATATATATATATATACAACCATATAATCCAGTCGTATAGTGACACGTGGCACCAATGGGTTGGGCCATGTGTCCACACATTATTGGCTACAAATGACACGCGTCACCACCCGATTGGACAACCACCAAACAATAAAAATGCACCACGTCTTCCACCTGCCACGTCATCATGATGGTACGGCCCTGCCACGTGGTCGTACGGACTGTATGGACAGGTACAGTCAGCACCCAAAAATTTTGCATGTTTGGCTTGGCGGACAGATCGCGATATCTCCTCCATACGGACTCCATTTGCGAAAATAAATATACCGTCGGAATCAAGAAGACGAGACGGACGCAATGGCACTGTTTTCGTTGCATTCTGAGCACTTTGAAAATTGAGCAAAATTTGATCCCCTGATCATGCACGACGTACCCTTCAGGATGCACCATGTTCTCCAAGGGTGCCACTCGCCAACTTGACTGATTGGTAGACATCTATAACCCCTGGAGTCAACACTCCACCAGGTGAACTTGTGGGAGACTAAGGTCTCTAAGGAATAAGGCACCCGCCTTATTGCGCGCCCCTTAGAATCATCGTGAGCGACTGTCGCAGTTTTCCCTCACGACATCGTGGATCCTCTCGAACTAGGTAATCGTTAACCTACAGTTCGAGCCACGACGGGAGTGCTAGTACGCTGTGGCAGGGCTGCTGTCCACCCCTCACCCTCAACCTCTCTGGAAATCGTGTGTGTCCCCTTTACTCCATATGTGAGTCTGGTCAGCAAGCTATCATCAGCCTGCATCATCAACAATCGTGTCAGAACATGTCAACATCAATCATCAAATAAATGAAATAACACAGTAAATAAATCAACCCCAATAGCACACTCCCTGACTCAATCCAGAGTCCAAGGGGTTCCATTGATGCCTCTGCATCGTCAAGGTCCAAAACCCTGCACACTCAATAAAACTGAGTCAATAGCCCCTGTCTATGTCAAAGAAGTAAAACATCATGTCATCTATCATAACGCATCATAATCAAGGATAAATGTTTTAATATCATAAAAGTCCAGATCACTTGCGAGCAAGTGTCCTCAAAGAATAAGTTTTCTCAGTGCACGAGAGCGGGATGTTACAAATAAGGAAGTTTTGTTGGGTTTTCTTTCCCTAAAGGGTTTCCCAGGATAAATGTTGTGTCTATTATGATTGTGTATTTCTCAGTGATCTTGTATTATTCTATTGTTATCTATTGAATGCAAATAACTATAATAATGGCTTAAACATTAACATGGTATCAGAGCCAAGCTGAAGGAAGCATCTTTCACAAGAGTGAAAAACGTCACTATTGTCGTACATGCAAATTAGGGCTTTTTTATGGTGAAGCTTTTTAGCCCTAAAACCACCTAAAAAAGTGTGCCCTCCCCCAAGGATTTCTTTGGCACTCTCAACACACCTTTTCAGTGGTTGGATCTCCCGGAAAGTGAAACCCTAGTTTCACAAAGTACCAGAAGTACTAGAAAACCAGTGTACCAGAAGTACCAGAAGTACCAGAGGTACCAGAAAACCAGAAGCACCATTCCAAAAATCTGCAGATCAAGTTTGGAGGAGAAAAAGTTGGATTTTATCAGATCCAAACACACCAGGCTACTCGCCTCATCCAAGCACACTTCCTGGTAAGTTCAGATTTTGATTTTGAGCACTTTCATTTTTCAATCATTTTCCTAGCTCCAGGTAAAATATCTCTGCAAGCATTAAGCTTGTTGACAAGCTAGAAGGAGTGGAAAAATTTTGTGCCTGGAAGTATAGGATTGGCCTCATTCTTGAAGAGAATGACCAAGCAAGATTCGTCAAATAAGAAGTATCGGAACCCGCCGATGCTGCAGAAAATGCAAAGCATCAAAAAGACACAATCAGGGCCAAAAGAATAATTGCAGATTCAATTAAAGACCACCTGATTCCTTATGTGTCATCTAAGAAGACTTAGAAAGAAATGTTTGATGCCTTGACCAGACTGTATGAAGGAAAGAACATAAACCGGAAGATGAATCTAAGAACTCAACTGAAGAATACAAGGATGCAGAAAGGAGAAACGATTCAGGAATATTTCTCAGAATTTGAAATGAAAGACCTTGATCTAATGCATTATTTCTTAGGTATTGAGGTATGGAAGAGTCCTGAGAGGATCTTCCTTAACCAAGGGAAGTATACAGTGGAAATCCTGAAGAGATTCGGCATGATGGAGTGCAAGTCCATGAATACACCCATGGAAGCGAAGCTGAAGCTACTGGTCGACACTTCGTCAGAGTTTATTGATGCCACATTGTACAACATATTATTGGATCGCTGATGTATCTAACGAACCCCAGACCATACATTTGTTTTGTCGTGAACACCTTGAGTCAGTTTCTGGTAGAACCCAGACATGTTCACCTAGTGGCTACAAAACATGTGATGAGGTACCTTAAAGGTACAATAGATTTTGGTCTCAGCTATGATGGAGATCATGATTTCACATTGAGTGGATATACTGATGCAAATTGGGAAGGAAGTGTTTCTGACAGGAAAAACACTTCAGCATGTTGTTTCAGTTTGGGATCAGCTATGATCTCATGGCAGAGTAGAAAGCAATCCAACATTGCTCTCAGCATAGTGGAAGCAGAATACATTGTTGCATGTTCTGCCAGCTGCGAAGCTATATGGCTTCGAAAGTTGCTAATCGGTCTATTTGACCTAGAGATGGAATCAACCATGATCCTATGTGACAACCAGAGCTGCATAAAGATGACAGAGAACCATGTATTCCACGAAAGATCGAAGCACATACAGATCCAATATCATTACATACATGACATGGTGCAGAGAGGAGCCTTAAAGCTCTAGTACATTAGCACAGATGAACAAGGTGTTGATGAATTGGCCAAGCCTCTATCTCGCGTAAAGTTTGAGCACTTTCGAGATAATCTTGGTATAGTCCGAAAGGACCTTCCTCAAAAGGGGGAGTAGTTGTTGTGATGAGACATCTCTTGCTTCCGACCGGATGGTTGTGACGTAAAGCAAGATGATGTGATATGACTAGAACTGAGCTTCTGGCTAGATAGTTGTGACGTAAAGCCAGTCTAGTATCCTTCTTCCGACCTCTTGGTTGTGATGTAAAACAGGACGAGTACCTTGCTTCTAACCTGATGGTTGTGACGTAAAGCAAGATGATGAGATGAGACTATCACTGAGCTTATGGCTGGATAGTTGTGACATAAAGCTAGTCTAGTATCCTACTTCTGACCTGATGGTTGTGATGTAAAGAAAGATGAGCATCTAGCTTCCATCTTAACAGTTGTGACATAAAGAAAGACAATGAGATGAGACTAGTATTGAGCTTCCAACTGGATAGATGTGACATAAAGCCAGTCTAGTATCCTGCTTCCAACTTGATGGTTGTGACGTAAAGTTGGACGAGCATCTTGCTTCCAGCTTAACAGCTGTGACATAAAGCAATACGATGAGATGAGACTAGAACTATGCTTCTGGCTGGATAGATATGATGTAAATCCAGTCTAGTATTATTATGATGAGCCAGCCTCATGCTGTGATGATGATGATGATGTATCAGTTTTACACTAATACATATTGATGCATATGATGATTGCATTCCTTTGAGAATGACGATGTTGTTGATGAAGAAAAATTTCGATGATTTATAGATACGCCAATCAGTGTTCCAAGATGATATTGATGATGTTGTCCTCTCACCCACCTGATGTTGTTGATGATAAAGGCCTCTCTCTCTCTCGCATGATGTTGCTAAAGAATACCCTTCTTGTTAAGGGGGAGTGTTAAAATAATGTAACTACAAAGTGTATTCTTATTATTATTTGATATATTATTCATTGGATCAATCCCCATTGCGGATTTATCATGTCGGTTATTATAAAGGACCAAATCCCCTTTTGCGGATTGGTCAAAAGATAATTGTAATAGGCAGAATAAGAAGTCGGCCCCAGAAGATATTAAAGAGGCCCCGAAATATAATAAAGGTGGTTATAACCACCCAGTTGGAGAAGTCGGCCCTGCCAGTGAAGAGACACTTCACACATGTCAGTATTGTATAAATAAAGAGGATAGCGCCTCACTTAGATACACAACTCACTTGCTCATTGAGAGACAAGTTTCGAATATGCAGTTAGAGAAGAAGGAGAGAGAGTAGCTCATCCTTGGGAGAGGATATTCTATATTAGTTTGAGTTATCTCTTGGCATTGTATTGGCTATCAATAATAAGGAAGTTTTGCTGGGTTTTGTTCCCCTAGAGGGTTTCCCAGGATAAATGTTGTGTCTTTTGAGATTGTGTATTTCTCAGTGATCTTGTATTATGCTATTGTTATCTATTGAATGCAAAGAACTATAATAATGGCTTAAACATTAACAACTACTTGGAGAGTATAAATAATAGGCAAGGCTCTCTCATTTAAGACACACTTGAGAATATTGAATACCTATAGGTGTCTAGCGTAACCAAAGGATATCTAAACCGAATTTATGAGGAAAGTGAAGAAAAGAAGGTCGAAATTCAAAGAAGGATAAATTCTTTTGATGATGTTTTTTAAGGTATGATTTTTCCAGGTCATCTCACCATTTTCGTAATAATGTTTTTTCTAGAATGATTCAAACCGTGAAATTTCTATGCCATTGAGGAAACATATCCAAGTCTCTGTGCTAAAAAATTCATCTTGTGGGTCGTTGTATATTTGGAGTTACACTCCGTGGAAAATAGGGTTTGTGGTTAGTCCTGAAACTAGTCAAAAACAGGTGTTTCGAGTAAACACATCATAACTTCTTCATAACAGATCCAAATTCAGTAAGCCATAACTTCTTCATAACAGATATATGACCCAGATTAACTTTGATACTTCAAGGGATTCACCTCCTGTGGAACAAATATGCTCAATTCGTCGAACCCACAAAGTCTGAAGGGCTCGAAGGTTTAACGCCCGTGTTCCTTCTCCAGATCTGATGATCGTGAAGAACTTTGGCTCCTCCCAAACTAATCTCATCCATTCGTCTTTCAAACAAAAGGATATTTCCTTTAGGGTCTTGAAACTCGCTATTCTACTTGAGTTCTGTCATCTCCTTAAATACTTAGGTATTTTGTGCTAATTCTCTTGAACTTAACGATTAGAGAAATCCTTTGCGCACCTCTTGCACTCGTTTATCAAGTCTAGAATTTAAGGGGGGTTCTCTATCTCTGCCCGCCTCGCAGAGGGTCTATGCACACATGCACTAACTCTCCTGAGCTTTAACGACCCCTTTCTTCAGAATGAATGGGAGTGTCAACAAGCACACGTGAGGCTATGCCCAAAGTCAACAAATTCACAGTTCATTAATTTTAACTTGAGCCACCACAAGGATCATGCATTTATGTGTACATGATAGAGAATTTATTATTTTCATAAATAAACAATTAGTAATAATTGAAGGGATACAGTATAACCATTAAGAAAACATGTCCATCCCTGCAACATTCATAGGATATCCAACTTTGATTTATAATTACCACCTAAATACACAAGATATGAGATTACTTATCTATTACAGGTGGTATCCAACTAGCTAATTGTGGGTGTTCATCCTTCCACCCAACTATAGGCTCAAAGGCATTCATTCTTAGTGCTCTGGCCACCCCCGTGCCAAGCCATGATATCACCAAGGAATTTATGCCAATTCTCATCGATCCTTTCTCTTTCGCATATTCTATGAGGTTTATCAGATGCTTCCTCAATATCAATCCGGCGACCTTCTACTTAGGTCTTGTTCTTTGCATACTCTCAGAGATATCCCTCTTTGTCATGGCCTTGACGAGGTTTATCAGATGCTTTCTCCGCATCAATCTCGTGGCCTTCGACTCGTTCTTTGTTGAAATGTTCCTCGCATTATCCACTCTCCTCTTTTCATCCCCTTGTGTTCCTTACATGCACATCCCTCCTATCATGTTCCTTCTGTCATAAGGAAACTCGGGTCTGTTCTGGGTCTGTAGGACCCTGTGGTACTTAGGGTTGACCTTCTGCAGCTAGACCATGCTTCCATTGATGGGGGTGGTTGAGGGTTCAACCACCGGTCCTTTTCTTATTAACTATTCTTTTATCATGTTCACATTATTTCCTCTAGTGATATCATGTCTATTACTTTCAAGGCTTCACCCACACAGTCAGTTATTTGGAAATTAAACATTAATACATTTACATTGTTCCCATGCCAAGGCATGGTAATCCTGATTAATTATTAATTACAAGTTGGGGGAAACAGGGGTGTTATAGTTTGGTATGTTACCCCAATGCAAGTTGGTAAGCTACTCCAACACAGGTTGGTATGTTTCCCCAGCGTAGGTTGGTATGATACTCCAATGAAGTTCGGTATGTTACTCCAGTGCAGGTTGTTATGCTACTCCAACGCAGGTTGGTATGTTCCCCCAACACAGGTTTGTATGATACTCTAACAAAGGTTGATATGCTAGCCCAGTGAAAGTGCAAAACTTCTTATGATGGTTAATGTGCAGCTATGATGGTGATCCTTGTTACATGATCTGGTTAATCATATGATAGCTTATGTGGTTATGGTGATGCTACATGCAGACTAGTAGGCAAGACCATGTGAGTCTTTCCCATGCCATGTGAGATGGATGGATTTGTTTGAGACCACTAGATAAAGAAAATCTTAATTAATATCTCCTTAGCTAAGAGGGAGTGTTAACGTTTTGGTAGATTTGGGAGGTATTAACCTCCACGTGTAACCTATGACTTACAATAGAATATTCTGGAAGCAAGTGAACCATTATATAGATGTGTGGAAACCCTAGAAGACAAGTCGGCGTAGCAGAATAAATAATATTAGAATATTATCTTCCAGAAATACAAGTTGACTCCACAGGAAAATGATAAATAGAAAATATAATTGCCAGAAAGTCAGGTCGGCCCAGCCAGAAAAGTTGTTGGACGGATTAATATAAATAGAGGACATTTTAGCTCATTTTCGTAACCAGTCAGAGCGCAAGTCTTGTGGAGAGTTGCAGTTGTAGTTGCAACTGCAAGGAGGAATAAGGGCGTATGATCATCTCATGGTCTTGGTCTCTAGCGCTATCAAGTGACATTCTTGGTGATTCTCTTGGTGACATTCTTGGTGATACTCTTGGTGATATTCTTGCTAAGTATGGTGCAATTTTGAGAAAGTAGTGTAGTTGTAGTTGATGCAGTTGTGTATGGTACTTGTTCAATGGATATGGAGACTCTCTCTCTTGTGCGTTGCCCTTGGAGAAGGAGCGCTCTACTTGTCTTGAATTGTTGTTGCAGTTAGCATCTAGGGTTTATCTGTTGGTTCTAGATTAGGCTTGTCATAATTATTCTAAGTAAAGGTTAGTGTGCTCGGGGGTAGCATATATAAATTCCTATGGTTGGGTGACAATGAGGTGACATTGTCTATGGTTAAACGAGCATACCAAAATTTCAACACATGCTTCCCAAAACCTTCTATTGTTGTCTGGATGTTTTCTGGGTTGCTCGAGCCCTTTCTGGGTGCTTCCTGGCTATGTTTCCATGTTGCCCAGGGTACCTGCCCACTGCCCAAATTTTTATGCATACTTCCCAAACCCTTTTGCTTGTTTCTTAGAAAATTTTGGGGCTACTCGACTATTGCTTGAAAATTTATGGGCACTCTACTCACTCCTCAGGGCTACCTAAAATTTTCTAAGATACTTGGTGGCTGCCTGATCCCTGATGGGTCTGCCCACAACTATAACTCAGAGCCCCCCATGGCTTTGTTGGTCTGTTTTCCTAGTTTCTCGACCTGCTCCTTGCGAGTAATTCTACACCCAGCTCACAACTCCTCTTTTACTCCACCCAACATCCTTCTTTGTTGGCCCCCTGCTCCGTTGTTTTCCTTATGCACCAGCTCCATAGATAGCTCCTCTCTTGCTAGCTCCTACATGAATCTTAGTCTATGTATCCACCTATTGGTGGTGTCCTCTATCACTGCCTGCTCCCCTAGCAACTCAACGCTCTATCTTCCCAGTTGTCACCTCATCTATGGTTGCATGTCTTTTTCCCAACAACTTTTGATGACTCTCTTCCAATACCATGCTCCAATCTACCCTCCCAGTGGATATTTTTATGTCCGCCATCACCTCCCACGACTTGGTGGTCTATTGTGCAGTGGCTCGATGCTCCATAGTTGGTGATTTTCACTCGATCGTTGTTCCTCTGTCCAGATGCTCCCAACAACCAATTTGTTAGTGCTCCACCAGCTCAATCTGTAATCTGACTGTAGACTTTCTCTACTCAGCACCCACTTCCCTTTGTGGTTTCACTCTAACTTGTGGGTGCTCATCTCTTTGACAGTCTCAGCGCAATCAAATCTTATTCAACATTGTACGTCTCGTACTACATCCGTATAGTCCCCCTTTTTTTTAAATTTTCTTACCCCGAAACTTCAAACCTTAAACTTTTCCTGTAGGATTGAATTTTTTCTTGCTGCAAATCTCAATCTCATGCAAAACTGGTTTTTCCAGAGACTAGGCTCTAATACCATGTTCAATTTATGCAAACCTAGCACCCGAAAATTAACTCGAAATAAAATCACTTTATTTATTAACTGCACATCTAGGTTATCAACGATAAATGAGCGAAAGCATCAAAACAGAAACCAAATACACATTGCACAAGATATTTTGGGTAAACACCCATGGAAAAACCCTTGCGGGAAAACGAGTTCTTAATTTGATTTATTAAATAAAATCTTGGGCTCTCATCCTAGGATAATGGCCCATCAGAAGAATTACAATCCAGTAATAGCTTAGCCCACTCGATTGTTATATCCTTGTTTCCCCTTTGCACACTTCCTCAACCCTACCCACTCAGTCATAAGTACATGAGAAAGACTCCCTCTTGCTCCTATGAACTCATTGTGTGCCTCTCACTCTCCATAGACCTTATTTTATAATATCTTAATGACTAAAATCCTAACTCCAAAGTGATCAACGATCAATATCTGATCTTGATCTCTTGAGATCAATGATTGTGACTTAATCTCTTGTTGAGATGACTTAGATCACTTATGTCACTCAACTTTATAAAAGAGTCATTTTGATAATTGTATAAAAGTCACTTTAACAATAAGTTTGATTTCTAGAGAGTGTCACTCGGACACCTCCACATTCTAGGAACTGCCAATAAAGAAGTACATGTCCAACCTAACTCAAAAACTAACAATAAGACCATGAACAAGTGGGATAGAGTGAGGCCCAATGGGATTGGATTATTCAACTCCTTCCTTTTGGGATAATTGGTCTTTTCATTGATAGCCCATGAATTGTGAAGTAAGTATTTTAGTTTTCTTAGCTACGAGTTTGGACAACTGGCATGGGAGTGACTCCAGGTTGATGAGTTTGTTATGGATGGAATCAATATTTTTTCGAAGAGGATTGGTTTCAGTTTATTTTGTGTTTCAACTCATCACACAAAGTTTCCAAAGAGGAGAATTTGGTGTATAGCTATGTGCCTTGAGTATCCATAGAGATTTGGATCCAAAAGAAAAAGGTTACTTGAGAGTGATACCAAGGCAATAGACACTAAGTATCCATGGATATTTGAGCCCACAAGAAAAAGGTTACTTGAGAGTGGTAGCAAGGCGATCGACACTATGTTTGGTTTAGGATACTTGGACACTTAGGAGTTAATTAATATCAACTTGGTCTAATGTATCTTTAGGTAAAGTGTGTTTCTTTAGTATGCATGATTATTCATTTGTAGTTATGTAATATAATGTTCACGATATGCTCTAGACATAAAGTGATGCAATGGTTCATATTTTTTCCGATACTAATATCTATATTTATCCATGGCTTAACACTTGATTGATCTCTGATCTCTATTTAAATATCATGGAGGGTCATTTGTTGAATATCGATTATGAGAAACTCTTAATATGTAAAATATTTTTCTTTTTCATTGATATATTTCTTCAAGTAGCCACATTGACTACAACCATGGATTGATTCCCTCTTTGAGAGTTTTAACCACATAAAACACTAGTGTACTAATCTTGGATTTGGTTGCATGAGCAGTTTCTTAAGGTGTCTGTCTTGCGTAGATATATCCTATTTTGTCAAAACGTTATAGGTCTATTGAGATAGTTTATTGGTAGTGGGGCATGTAGGTCCACCAAAAAGACTTACTAGAGTGTGGTACCATGATGATCAAATCAACACAAGGATTCTGTTGAGATAGGTTTTAAATAAGACTAAAATTTATGTAGTAATTTCATGGATTTGTTGTAAGGAGTAGGGTTTCAAGGGTCCCGCAGGAAAGGGAGTGTCTGGTGGTATAAATCTATAATATATGTGTAGGGTTCAACAATAGTACTCAATCTAATTTCTCATGGAACCAACTAAGGAACCCTTAGCCATACTACATGATTACCCAGGTACTAGAGAGCAATCTTCTCGAGTGTTGTTCTCAATGCACTATAGCAACAAGATGATGATTCGGATTATTTAAAGTTGGTTTTAGGTAACCTAGGGTACTTATTATATACCTGAGGACACATGGAAGTCAAATTATGTATATAGGTGTTTTTTGATGTGGTACTACTCTAAGGGGTACCAATATGGGTTACAAGGGTGTCCAACTAGGTGAAATTGCTTGTATTTTATGTGTTCATTATTTCCCTATCTTAGATTTACTGTAATACCCTAATTTTGATCCCTAAAGAAGTAAAGTATATGTGTACATTATGAATGGATAAAATCCAAACAATGTAACATGTGAAATGGTACATTAAATGATAATAATAAAAAATACATCACATGCCGCAAAAGAAGAAGGACAAAAGAATGGGGAGCTACGACTCCACAAGAGGGGAAAGAAATGGAGCTTATGGGCTAAGGGGAAAATAATATTATTTTATTATTACCCTAAGTTATTTAAACTTAGCTTTATTAAACCTTGTTTTATGGTTATCGTAAGTCCTATTAACCTTGGAATTAGTGGTTAACAAAGAGATGTGTACTTTCATGGAGACATGTAGTTTATCTTTAGCATGCAAATATATGCCACGATTTTGGGAAAATCAGAGGGGAATTAACATTCATTCTCCATAGAGTTTTCTCTCTAATATTAAGTTACCAAATGGATACTATAATACAAATATGGAAAATGGTTTCCATGAACTATGTGGAAATTATGATTATGTGTAAGGAAAATTGTTTTTATTGAGTAAACTCAATTACAACTATTAAATCTTGGAGTCCCCAATAGTGAGATTTCTTGACCAGTTTGTGTTGGATCCTTGGAGGAAAGTGGGATAGCTTGAGGGATTTCATGGAAAAGAAGGGGATCCCATTCCTTGGATTGTTCAGGCTAATGAGGAAAGAGAGTTGGTGGATTCAGATAGCTATAAGTGTTTACAGACTATGTATTTTAGGAATTGGGCTACGTGAAGAGAGATAGAGTTAACCATAGGTAGATTCACCCTTATGGGTTCATAGCATCAACTTAGGGGTGGCCTTTGTTGCATAGATATTAAGTGAAACATGGAGCCCATGGTTGGGTGGAATGTCCTTCTTCTATAACCAATTGGTGGTTATTACATAGAAAGTGTTTTGGCGCAAAATTGGAGACCGGGGTTCTCGAAGGTTATCAACAAAGATCTCATTGTATTGTAGCAGCATTAACATATTCAAACTTCTACAAGGGAAGTAGGTCTCACCTGAAGCACAGTCAAGACTTGTGTGAGGTGAAGTGAATCAAAGAGGATGTGTCATCAAGACTGGCACAACATAATGTAGATTCATGCTGTAACATATAAAGAATTATATCACCAAGAGTCTAAAATAGCATAAACATCAGATTAACCAGGTTGCGCAACATACAAACAATTCCATAAATATAAATTGATAGTTAAATACCAAATACACAGTATAGAAGTAATTGTGCAATGAAGAAACTACAAATTCATACACATCATAACCAAAATTATAGGGCCCAAACGATATCTTATATTATCAAAGTCTCGGAATTCATTATTCCACAAGTATATCCTTCTATCATAGCTTATACATCACTCTCCATGTTCCCATACCCTCTACAAACTCTATCGCTATTGTGGAAGCACAATTATTCCCACAAAACCCATTACAATAGTTTATCCCACCAGATACAATAACAACAACGGTGATAGCTTGATAATAGATGGAACCAACAATAATACTAGCACCAACAGTCTAACAACGTTCAAGATGAACAAAAACCAACCAACCCTTTCCCATTACATAATCCCATATTTCTAATTTTCCCTTGGGTGCTTCTTGAATTCTTGATCTCGTTATTATATTTTCTTGATTCCGCGAAATGTTTCTTTTCATGTGCTCGAAACTTCTATCTCTTTCCACTTTCTCATACAGCTGGTGCATGATCTGTTTTACCTGTCGATGCTCTTGCAGTTAGTTTTTTCTATTTCTCCTAGTTGTCGTCTGTTGCTTCTAATCTTTCGTTGGACTGTTGCGCTTTCCCACAAAACTTTGTATTTTCCCCAAAATCAAGTTCTCTTCAAAACAGAGGGCCTAATAGGCCCCGACCACAAACTTTGACTCGTCCTTAGTCAAACTATTTGCTCTTTTCCCTAGCCTTCAACAAACGAAGGGCCCAACTCTGGTACGATGGTGAGAAATGACTCATGAAAATGGTCATACTGCTCAACGTGGTCCTACCACTTTCTTTCCAAAATCGAGGCTCCTGCAACAAATTCCTGAGCATCATTCACATTGGGATCTATTGGTTGTGTGGACAAGAGAGTACTCCATTTTGTGTTAGCAATGGAGTCAAGTTGTTGCATATGGATATATTATCCTTCAACTATGGGCTAGAATTTGTGAATCTCTTTCTTTGTATCCCTGGTGGATTCATCTAGTGCATCCAATCGTTCATATTCATCTTGAATCTCTGCAAACTTAGCGGCCCACTCAACAAGGTCAGTCATAGATCTGGCTTCCACATGCATGTTGTTGAGTTGTGCACTCAATTTTTTAATTGGTTGGCTATGTCGATCTTGTTATTGCACAAATTCTAGGTTGGGAAAATCTTGACCCAAGCACTACGTGGTGACAACTTAAGGACATTATACCCAATGTCACCTTGATATAGGTCTTGCGCTTCAAGGGTGACTAGGTCACTCTAGGGAGGCGATCTCGGTGACCCTAGGGGGAATGGAGGGGGGAAACGAAAAAGGAAAGAGTGAATCCCCTAGAGGTCAATATTCTATATATAAAAGGAAGGGTGATAATGAATCTTAGGTTGTTTTGAGGTTGCTAAAGCCTTGGATGATTTTCCGAGAAGTTGGTAGCTGCCTGAGACACAAGAAAAACCACTATGAAGTATAATATGTTAGTTGGATCAACAAGATAGGATTATTGTCCTTGATTTTCAACAATAAATGATAGTATATATCAACAGTAAAAAAAGTATGAAATATGCTAGAAAGATTGCTCAAAGTCAAATGAAATATGCTTGAAACAAAGTAGATAATCACTAGAGAGTTTTGTGATCTATAGCATGAGACTTTAGTAATGAATTATGGTTGTCATAAAATATGCATTCAAAAGTATTTTTCATCCTTATTTATGTAGAAAACGTTTTGTGACAGCAGAGAATTTAGCCACTAAAACTTGCAAAGAAACCACTCAAAATTTGTATTAAAACAAGTAGAATAAATTGGCAAATTCTTAGCAACTTTTGACAGTGAAAACACAAGTTATGACTGACTTTAGGTTAAGGTTTCTGCAGTGAAATTACTATCCCTATGGCTGTAGAATACCAAGACTTATTGTAGAAAATTTATCCAAACAAATCAGCCCCTAGTTAGCTTAATAAGTGTGCCTAGGTTAGTATAAGGTTAGGGCAGATTTTTAGGCCTAGTCTAGGGTTAGTTTAGGATATAATTAGGGTTAGGGAAGACCTAATGGTTGTAGGTTAGTTTTACTACATCAACAAGAAATTTTGGTTGAAAGAGGACACCTCAATGAAGCAAAGGAGCCAAAGGCTCAAGGAACACTTTCCCAAAGAGGTAATCTTAAAACTTGAAATTTCACGTTTACCAAGGCAACAATTTATTTCTCCAATGCAACAAATAAATGACTAGTGCCTTAAACAATGGGTCAATGGATCCAAACAAAGAAATAGCTAGAGATACTACTTCCTTGGGGGTGTAAATCCTCTTACTCCCCAAGGCAAGTATCTCTAGCTAGGGTTTAAGTTAAAAAGGTGTATGCCCTTATACTTCTCTTAGAAAACCCTTGTTAAACCAATAGCATATAAGCATAAAATGATGAAGACCATGGTGGGGGTGTATTCCCTTATACTTCGCACCTTTATCTATCAAATTAACCTTGTATTGAGCAAAAAATGATAGCACAATGTAGAAAAAGCTTACCAATTCAAGGAAAAAGCTAACACTAACCACCATAAAATCTAGAGAAAATCCTTCCAAGGCTACCTCATCACTTCCATCAACCAATAATCCAAGAAATAACCATAAACAAGAGAACAAGAGAGAGAACAAGCCAAAGAGAGCGAAAAATTCAATCCAAGTACTTCTCCAAGATGGGAGAGTTATGTTAAAATGAGATCTTATGATCTCTTATTTATACAAAATGTCACTAAGATAGTTTTTCCACATAATATTAGGGTAAACCAAAAGACTAGGGGTCAACAACCTTAATATCTCCCCTTTCACACAATAATATTAAACAATTCACTTAAATTCTTTTTTTACACAAAGGAAACCATAATTTAGAAAGATGTCACCCCTTTAGGCGACATTTTGGCACTAAGACCAAGTTGTTGTGGATGGAGGAGTGTTTGAAGGATTCCCAAAGCCACATTTAAAGAATCCAAGTCACTTCCTTCATGCTCAAAGCCTCAACCTCCTCAAAACATCCTTATGCCAAAGCATATCAACCTCACCACCAAATCCTAACCCCTCTAGGTGACACCATGCCTCTAAAGATGATGGTTTGCCTCTTCTAGGAAACATGTTTTCCACGTGGGGGATAGGTTGTGTTGTCCAAGTCATCTTCTAGTCTTTTGAGGTTTCATCTCTCTCAACGGGCATGTGGGCCCTTGGAATACCTTTGGGATTCAATCCCCATGGAAGCCCAAGCTAGGATTGTTACTCCAAAACTGTCCACCATCTAGGTCCTACAAAGACAAATAAGCATGACCTCTGAGGATCTCAAGTCATAGCATCATGATAAGTAAATCAAATCAATAAATGAGTCGCCTAAGCATGTGCATCAAAGATTACAATGTCAAACAATTTAGTTCTCAAAGACATTATACGACTTGTCAAGATTGAATATGGGAGGGTTGACAAGGTGTCCTATTGGATAGATATTTCCATAGGTCAAGGAGAGTTTCCAAGAGATCCCTTTCTAAGCCATGTAAAGTGGGTGAAATGGTTAAGGATCAAGGCTCAATGGGCATGGGGTTCATGAAATACAAGGTGTTGTAGTGTCTCATTCATGGGTGCCTTTATAGAGGGTGTGTGGAACCTTTGTTTGCAATGCAATTTTTCCAAGCCCATCGTTTTTCCATTCTTTGTTTCTTTCATATTTTAAGGACAAGTTGAAGGCCATTGTCCTGGCATGGTGTCCAGATAATGACAATGTCACTCACAAACACATAGTGGAAATGAGAAGGTTGGCTCGTGATGAGACCCTCTTTCTCTTGACCATGCAACGGAGAGCCATTACTCTATCTTGGCGACCAGATGGTAATGTCATACCACTATATATATATATATATATATGAACATGATAGGACGACTCGTGATGAGACCTCCTATCCTCCGATTAACCCTTCAAGCATTCTTAATCATTATTCTTGTGGGTCCCTCTTTTCTCAAAGATAAGTGTTTCATTGCTTTCTTGGGTGATCCCTGGGTGAAGCATCTAGAAGGTTTATATATGGACTTTTAAATTTTACCCAAAATCAATCCCTCTAGGTCGTCAACCCCTTCTTCTCATAGAATGAGGGACAAACCCTCCTTGGGTCAATACACCCTAAAATCCCAAGAGATAAGGAAATGGGAGGAAAAAGTGATGGAAGTGGTAAGTATGGTCAGGAACAGTACGATGGTTCTTTAAGGGAGATCCTAGTAGAAAACCCATCCCCAAGGAAGACCACTTGCTAGGGCACAATGTCAACCATAAAGGTGAAGCAATGTAAGAGGCATAATGTCCAAGCATATGTCATGGAATCTAAAGCAGTCTAATATACAACATACTCAAATATCTCGAATATTGAAATGACACTCACCATAATACTTGAATTGTACCTCATGGAGAAAGGCCCATTTCCTCTCGGAAGCTAGCTGGTGTGGTGGATTCCATATGAAAATATACGACTTATGTGGTGGTGAGAAGGGTCTCCATTTGCACAAAAGTATACTGCTAGTCATGTAGTCTCGTGTCACTCCATATCTCTAACTTGAGGACCTTGATACATAATATCCTTAGTTATCCCACAAAATGGGGATAACATTTCCAACAAACTAACCTAGTCGTTGACCATGTCGAAGAGACAATGACACTCATCAGTACATGCATGAAGCGAGCACCGAACCAAAATGTTTTTTTTCCTTCAATTTAATCGCATCCAACTCCTGTTGCAAGGTATCCTTCTTTGCATCCAGTTGGGACCAAGAACCGACAATAAGCTCAACCATTTGTGGAGGCGCGACTAGAGTGATATCTTCAAGTAGCTTCGGCGCAATCTATCGAAAAGCGGGCCAAACTTGGACTAGTTTATCTAACACAATCACAACAGAGGATTTAGCTTGCACCCACAATTCATGCTCATATTCCATGACTAAAGAGGCTACGATGACAACATCTTGTAGTTGTTCTGCTTGTTGTGTGAGCTTGAAGTTTGTTTTCTCAACTACATTGATCCATTGTTCCAGCTGATCAATAGAGGCATGTAAAATATGCACCGATTGTGGCATAGCCTATATGGAAATATTTGCATTGGTAAGGGAAGAATCGAAATACAACCTTGAAGTAAGTGGTTGACCGCTCGCAACATAACATTTTGACAAGATGGGGGTATTAGCACCATCTAGACTAGCCAAGGGAGCTCTGAAGCTCCGTGCAAGTCTGTCGTGGACCTCCTGCGGAAGCATTGCAACCACACCGGTTTGATCCAAACATAACTCGAAGATAGCTCAACATTGTTTGGGGTCCTGGAGCATGGGCACAAGTTGTTCCTTGACGCAACTGGAACTGTGCATTGAGAGTGTATTCCTAGGTGTCCATCTATGTATATGGAGCATCCAAGTCTATTTTCATGTGTACCTTTGGCCCTATCTCTAACTTGGAATGAAGAACAATTGCAGGTTGTGTATCCAGAGGTACTTGGCTCTATTTAACCTAGGAAAGAGTAGACGGTATCGATATGGTGGTGCCGACAATTGTATCAGAGGGGACGTCATATTCTAGCAAGGCGGTGTTGAAATGGGTGTGGTCAGGGGATGATGAAGTCATGAATGATATATCAACAAGTAAGGTATGCTACTAGTTGGATGCTTCCTCAAAGATGGGGGTAGGTATGTGTCATCGATGGTAGTTGGATGCTTCCTCAAAGATGGGGGTAGATTTATGTGTCATCGATGGGTCATGTAGAATGGTTATCATAGTGATTGATGAGGTAAGGGGGGTAGTGGTGTGAATGAGAGTGGTAGCGGTGTGGATCGGAAGTGGAAGGTAAAACAACAGAGTAGCGACAGTGATCCGGATTATTTTCGTCATGAAATGAGAGTGGAGATATAATAAAGAAATGCACAGAGATATCACAAATATCCAATAATATAACATAAATGTATCAGAGATGCAACCATAAACATAGAGATACAGTAATACATGATTTCTATTAATGAAATAAATGTACAAAGACTGTAAAAATACAGAGTGAAAGACTCGCTAGAATGGTGGCAGCTTATCTCTGAGAAGAGATGTGACGGCTACTCGCTTTTGCAAGAAGATGATTACAATGAGGCTCTAAAGTCCTTTTTACAATAAACAGGAATTTCAAAAACCCTATACATCCAAAAACCTAACCCTTGGAGATGAAGCGCCAAAAGTCATGTGGGCCCCGTTTGGGTAAGTTAGTACATCAACTTCCTGGGGTCGTAACTTTTGCATACAATCTCTGTTTTAGGTGCATGATAGCACATTGGAAAGGTATCATTGAGGAGATTAATTTAGGGGGATCAATAAAAGCCTTTGGTTATCATTGAGAACCTCGATCCTGAAAAACCTTCATTTAGGCCCTCAAAATGGCCCAGGAAGTTAAAAACTGCTAAAAATAGTAAATTACCAAAACTGCCAGAAAATTGTTTTGAGCTAGTTGGAAAAGGTGGGTGGTCGCCGATATCCACGTGGATCAATACTCCCTCCTTAGGAAGAAATGGTATCCATTGCGTTGAGTGCCCAGGGGAGAGGGAAAAGCGTTTGTTGAATCTGTGCCTTGATGAGCTACTTGCCTTGTTGGAGAAGTTGTGTTTCTTAGCTTGTTGAAGGTTGTCACGAACATGTGGTTGAAAGGGTTGGAACTTTTTAACCAGTCTAGATACATGAGATTCTTGTGTGTAGAAGGAATATTTACACTTTGTTGCAATCTTGACGACCTGCTTCTGTTGGATAGAAGGTGTTTGGGTCGAGGCTATAGTGATTGCAGTATCCTTTTGTTCACCTTTTGAACAGATTGTGAAGAAGCTGAATTTTGTAGTATGATATACTACCTTGCGCCATTGTTTAGGTGGAACAGTAGTTGGAACTACCTCTGGTATTCTGTAGAGATGACCCCCCGGAGAAACAATGACATTGTGGGGTCGAGACTCATAAACAGCATGGCGCTTCCACATATATGGTTGTCTCAAGAGAACATCATGGACATCCAGTGGGGAAATATCACATAATACCTCATCCTTGAAGGGTTGGATGTCGTATGACAATCGACACTATTGGATGACACAGAGATCTCATCTCTGGTGAAGCCATCCGATGTTGTATGGTTACGAGTGTGGTGTTGTCGACAATATCAATTGTTTAATGACCTCTGTTGATATGAGGTTCTTCTGGCTTCCGCTATCAACAATAAAATGCAATGGGGTCCCCTTCACCCACATCTGTGAATGAAAAAGACACTCCCCCTCTTCAGGTTCTATTGGTTCTTCTAGTTGAATTGCTGTGATCATGACAATAGCAGTGGGGTCTGCGTCGATGATCTTTCTTTTACCAGTATTTTCATAATCAGATTCTGAATCAGGGTTTGACTCCTTGTCTTTGATCTCGGCCACCAATGACTATTTTGAGCGACATTCATCGGTGTTGTGCCAGGGGATTTTATGGAAATCACACCATTTTTCGGTGTCCTTTTTTGTCTTTTTGTGACCCTTCATTTCCTGCGACTTGGACTGGTTTTCAGGAGACTGTTTGTTAGGGTCATCTTTATCATACCTTGGTTGTTGCAGATTTGAAAACCCAAACTCCCGTTTGTTCTGGTGCTTAAATTTTTTCTTGATTTTAGCAGCATATCGATAAGTAGCACCGAGTGATGAGATGTCCAGAAAATCCATTTCAGTTTGGATGTATCTGTGTAGAGCCCCACGGTATTTCAAAACCAAATGTCGTTTGGAGTCTTTGATACCTAGATTGGTGCACAAGGTATAGAAGGTATTGGTGAACACTGAAACTTCTTGGCCCCTCTCTTGCTGCAATGTGGTCCATCTCATGTACTGGTCCTCATAGTTTCCAACAGGGTAATATTGTTCCTTTACCACATCTAGAAAAAAATCCCAAGTGGGCTCGACCCCATATATTACAGACTCCTCCGTGGAACTTTGCTCCCAGTAAGTTTCCCACCAATGTTTGACATGGGGGAGAGCTTTAAGAAGTGCGAAGTTGATATTTTCTCTATCGGAAAAATTATGAACAGAGAAATAACCTTCTAACAAATTTAACGATTTGTCTAGGGCATCTGCATATATTTGACCTTCAAATATGGGAATATCAAAATTAACCTGTACCTTGAAATGAGAGGTGCTTCAAAAATGGTTGTTTGATGAATATGCGCCTATTGCTATCGGCAAGCGTTGAAGGACGTGGGAAAAATTCTCCATCATTTCGTCCCTTTGTCACGTGAGAGCTTGCTCAAGCAACGGAATCATAGGATCGTCTGCTCCATTGTTTTTTTTTTCTTTCACCATGGAGGGTTTCTTGGGCATGCGAGAGCGATTGTCTTCAAGAGAGACAAGCTTGAGACCCAACTGGCTATACTCGAACCTCGTCGGGGACATGCACTGAAAAAAACGATCAAAAGTAGCCTGCTCTGATACCACTGATCTGGATTATTTGTGGCACAAAATGAGAGTGGATATATAATAAAGAAATGCATAGAGATATCGTGAATATCCAATAATATAACATAAATGTATCAGAGATGCAACCATAAACACAGAGATACAGTAATACATGATTTTTATTCATGAAATAAATGTACAAAGACTGTAAAAATACAAAGTGAAAGACTCGCTAGAATGGTGGCAGCTTATCTCTGAGAAGAGATGTGACGGCTACTCATTTTTGAAAGAAGATGATTAAAATAAAGATCTAAAGGCATTTTTACAATAAAGAGGAATTTCAAAAACCCTAGACATCCAAAAACCTAACCCTAGGAGATGAAGTGCCAAAATTCATGTGGGCCCTGCTTGGGTAAGTTAGTACATCAACTTCCTGGGGTCGTAACTTTTGCATACAATCTTCGTTTTAGGTGCATGATAGCTCGTTGGAAAGGTATCGTTGAGGATATTAATTTAGAGGGCTCAATCAAAGCCTTTTACTATAATTGAGAACCTCGTTTCTGAAAAACCTTCATTTAGGCCCTCAAAATGGCCCAGGAAGTTAAAAACTGCTAAAAATAGTAAATTACCAAAACTACCAAAAAACTATTTTGAGCCAGTTGGAAAACGTTGGTGGCCACCGATATCCACCTGGATTAATCCTCCCTCCTTAGGAAGCAATGGTCTCCATTGTGTTGAGTGCCCGGGGGAGAGGGAAAAGTGTTTGATGAATCTGTGCCTTGATGAGTTGCTTGCCTTGTTGGAGAAGTTGTGTTGCTTAGCTTGTTGAAGGTTGTCACAAACATGTGGCTGGAAGGGTTCGACCTTTTTAATCAGTCTAGATACATGAGATTTTTGTGTGCAGAAGGAATATTTACACTTTGTTTCAATCTTGTCGACCTACTTCTGTTGGATAGAAGGTGCTTGGGTTGAGGCTATAGTGATTGTAGTATCATTATGTTCACCTTTTGAACAGATTATGAAGACGCTGAATTTTGTAGTATGAGATACTACCTTGCGACATTGTTTAGGTGGAACAGTAGTTGGAACTACCTCTGGTATTCTATAGAGATGAACCCCAAGAGAAACAATGACACTGTGGGGTCAAGACTCATAAACAACATCGCGCTTCCACATATATGGTTGTCCCAAGGGAACATCACAGAGATCCAGTGGAGAAATATCACATAGTACCTCATCCTTGAAGGGTTGGATGTCATATGACAATCCACATTGTTGGCTGACACAGAGATATCATCCCTGGTGAAGCCACCCGATGTTGTATGGTTGCGGGTGTGGTTTTGTCGACAATCCCAACTGTTTAACGACCTCTACTGAGATGAGGTTCTTCTAGATTCCGCTATAAACAATAAAATGCACCGAGGTCCTCTTCAACCACATCTGTGAATGAAAAAGGTACTCCCCCTCTTCAGGATCTGTTGGTTCTTCTGGTTGAATTTTTGCGATCATAACAATAGCAGTGGGGTCTGCGTCGATGATATGTTTTTTACCATTATTTTCAGAATCAGATTCTAAATCAGGGTTTGGCTCATTATCTTTGATCTCGGCCACCAATCACTGTTTTGAGCGACATTCATCGGTGTTGGGCTAGGGGATTTTATGGAAATAACACCATTTTACGGTGTCCTTTGTCTTTATGTGACCCTTCTTTTCCTGTGGCTTGGACTGGTTTTCAGGAGACTGTTTGTTAGGCTCATGTTTATCATACCTTGTATGTTAAAGATTTGAAGACCCAAACTACCGTTTGTTCTGGTGCTTAAATTTCTTCTCAATTTTAACAACATATCGATAAGTAGCACCGAGTGATGAGATGTCCAAAAAATCCATTTCAGTTTGGATGTGTCTATGTAGAGCACCACAGTATTTCAGAACTAAATGTCATTCAGAGTCTTTGATACCCAGCTTGGTGTGCAAGGTATGGATGGTATTGGTGAACTCTGGATCTGCTTGGCCCCTCTCTTGTCGTAGTGTGGTTCATCTCATGCACTGGTCCTCATAGTTTCCAACAGGGTAATATTGTTCCTGTAACCATCCACAAAAAAATCCCAAGTGGGCTCGACCCCATATATTCCAAACTTGTCTATGGAACTTTGCTCCCAGTAAGTTTCCCACCAATGTTTGACATGGGGGAGAGCTCTAAGGAGTGCGAAGGTAATATTTTCCCTGTCAGCAAAATTATGAACAGAGAAATAACCTTATAACAGATTTAACCATTTGTCTAGGGCATCTGCATCTATCTGACCTTCAAATACAGGAATATCAATATTAAAATGTACCTTGAAAGGAGAGGTGCTTCCAAAATGGTTTTTTGATGAATATGTGCCTATTGTTATCGGCAGGCGTTGAAGCATGAGGGAAAAATTCTCCATCATTTTGTCCCTCTGTCGCATGAGAGCTTGCTCAAGCAACAGATTGATAGGATCATCTGCTTCATCATTTTTATTTTCTTCTGCCATGGAGGGTTTCTTGGGAGTGCGAGAGCAATTGTCTTCAAGAGAGACAAGATCGAGACCCAACTTGCTATACTCGGACCTCATCGGGGACATGCACTGAAAAAAATGATCAAGAGTAGCCTGCTCTGATACCACTGATCCGGATTATTTTCGGCACGAAATGAGAGCGGAGATATAATAAAAAAATGCACAAAGATATAGTGGATATATAATAATATAACAGAAATGTATCAGATATTCAACCATAAACACAGAAATACAGTAATACACTATTTCTGTTAATGAAATAAATGTACAGAGACTGTAAAAATATAGAGTGAAATACTCGCTAGAATGGTGGCAGCTTATCTCTGAGAACATATGTGATGGCTACTCGCTTTCGCAAGAATATGATTACAATGAGGCTCTAAAGGCCTTTTTACAATAAACAGGAATGTCAAAAACCCTAGACATCCAAAAACCTAACCCTAGGAGATGAAGTGTCAAAAGTCATGTGGGCCCCGTTTGGGTAAGTTAGTACATCAACTTCCCGGGGTCGTAACTTTTGCATACAATATCTGTTTTAGGCACATGATAGCTCATTGGAAAGGTATCATCGAGGAGATTCATTTTGGCGGCTCAATCTAAGCCATTGTTTATCATTGAGAACCTCTATCCCAAAAAACCTTCATTTAGGCCCTCAAAATGGCCCCAGAAGTTAAAAACTGCTAAAAATAGTAAATTACCAAAACTGCTAGAAAATTGTTTTGAGCCAGTTGGAAAAGGTGGGTGGCCATCGATATCCACCTAGATTAGATAGTGACAATGGGGTCAATGACGGACTTGGACGGAGATTTTATGCACAAATTCGTTTGAGGGAAAATATAAGTAAGGACTTTGTGTAATTTCTTACCCGATATAATGGCATCGTCCGGGATAGAGGAAAATGGAATCTAAATCGTCCCCCTAGGTAGCACTTCTTATTCACCTTCGTCATCCCCTTCCTATGAGTAGGAAGGCATCCTATCTCACTTGGCTAAGCTAGTCTCTGCACTAGGGGTCTATGCAGGAGTTGACCACTACGCGATGGCAGGGATCTTGTAGGAGGAACTCATCTTCTTCTTTTCAACAATGACACCCATCCAAGAGGCGACTTGTCAAACACTACATCATCCAGAAAAAATGGTAAAGGGTTCATATGGAAAAGAGTTGGAGCAACTTCAAGAGCTCACATAAACGTATGGTCGCAACTCATCCCAAACCAGATGTTGTGAGTGTGTCGATTTAGCAGCAACTATGGGATTTGTGGGCTTTGTGTTGCGGTGATGAGGTCATTATACCACTGTGAAAATAATGCAATTGGAGTTGTTTTGTTGGTGGTTGCAGTGAGAATATGCCAAGGGTTGAAGAGTTTGGTGATGTGGTTGTCAGACGTGTGAGAGATGTTGCGACCCTGTGGTGGTTTCCACTTCCACATAGTGAATGATACTAACAAGTACACATATATGAAATACCCAACCTTATCATGTGCATCTGTGCAAGCCTGGAAAATCTTGATGAGAAAAAATTTACACCAATTTAATGGTGCACCATTTTTAATGAATTCCACTACTAGAATGGCGTCAAGGCTGCACTTGTTTTTCATGTAATTATTCATTACTTTACTAGCAATAAAATAGCATTCCATGAAGACCTACTCATCGTTGATTGGCTCAATGTGTTCTCCTCAACCTCCCCGCCTAGTTTTGTATTTGTCATATAGGTTAATTTCACCCTTTTTTCGACCATGCTTCCCAAAGCCTTGGAAGCCATATGTAACATCTTTCCCTTCCATGGACAACCCGATGAGCTTATGAATGTCCTCGACATGGATGGGATAGACCTAGTCTAACCATAAGGTATTGTTGTGCACCTGACTAATAAGAAATTTTGTGCATTATCAGGGTTCTTGAGTAGTGCCAAAGACTGGTAGGTAGCAAAGACTCATCAAGGTGGAATCCTGCAGTGGTATGTACTCATGTTTCCACTGCTACTGAAATTGACCGTCTAGTGATGTGTTGCAATCTATGAAGGTGTGAATATCCATATGTAGAAACAAGGAAGCATCTGTGAAATCCAAGACGATCAGCCAAGTTTGCTCGACCTTCCCATGGAGATCATCCTGGACTATAACACGCAGATCAATAAATTGCTTTGGAATAAAAATTTTGGGAAGGGATCCCCGACCAATAGTGCAGACCATTATAACAGATTGATGTTGGTAGAAAAAACAAAATTGGGGGAAAAAGGTGCATGCTCGTGGAGTTCTCAAGGGGCTCCAGGACTAAAGATAGAAATAACTCGAATAAAACATGATATCGATGAGTATTCGACAAAAGGTGAGTTTATAGACAACATTGGGGGATGGCGACGACAACATGGAATCCATTTCAGCATTAACATCGGACATGACGAGTAGACAAAACAAAATATATGCGGTGATTTGGACACTTAAGAGAAGAAGTTGAAACACGGTGTAGGGATATTTGGGTAAACGGAAAATTAATGGCCTCACCATCAATCACTCGGAAAAGTATTGACAATTGTCAGGACGTAAATGACTCTGGCTAAGATGGACAGGACAACAATTGAAAAGGTATAAACGACATTTAACTAACCCACTGACAACGACTGGCATGGGATTCAATATTGGAATATACGGCATACGAAGGGATTTGATTTAGATCTCCTCGACCACAAAGTTGATAGTCGGGCTAGATAAATTGATAGGGACTACTAGACGCTACGACAAGTGACAATCAGACACATCACCCATTTATTAATGGAAATGGAAAAGAAAAACTAATGAAAAGTCCTACCTACTCTATGCACTCCCATGTACAGGAGTGTTGCACAATTGCATTTACCGTGTAGAAAGTATTAATTTATTGAGCTTGATTTAATATGCAGCTTATTTATTTAATTTCTTCAACACCTTAAACAAAACTTGATCTTTCAATCAGCAAAATATAGACACTTTAAATGATGAATAGTAATAGAATAAGTACTCAAATATAATCTCACACATACATGAGAATTTACCCTTCAAACAAACCAACAAACAACGAAATTATTCATTTTCCCTTATTGTTGTTATAAACCAGCACTACTAGCAAAAATCCTTTGATGTACTTTTACACCGTAAATTATACTTTGTTTCCTTTGCAACTATGTATATCAACTACAATAAATTAACTCTAGTGCTGCCCTTTCTCACTGTGTAGAATAATAGACAATAGAGTCATATACTTCCCACTCTCATTCACCTGCAAACAATCTCCTTCCCTCCACTCTTGCATTGCATAACAAGTGAATAATGGAGAGGGGTCGAACTTTTTAAATACTAGGCGCAAGGAGGAGAGATGTGTGAACTTGAATTAGGGAGAAACATGCATGTCTTTACAACTAGACTTTACAACTCAACTCGAATTGTAACTTGACTTGTGACTAGACTTTGCATGACAATTGTCCCTTGAGAATTGGATTTGCATGGCATGAAAACTTGACATTCCAACTTGACATGCAACTCGATATGCAACTCGACATGCAACTTGACGTTTACAACTTGAGTTTGACAACTCAAACTAGACATGCAATTAGACTTTTACCACTTGAGTTAGACAACTCGAATTTCTTTTCATGGTGGATAGTGTTACAGGTGCCAATGCACTAGATCAATACATTTACATTATTTGCATAAGGAAGATTGTTTGTTTATACCTCATAGGAATTGTACATTCAACCTAACTTTTACTAGATTCCTCGAGTTTTTATCATGGCTCACAAGGCTTGACTAGGCTCATAGAGGTTGTACGTTCCCCCTGAATTTTTCACTAGAATGTATATTCTCACAAAGTTTGTACGTTCCCCCTTACTTTTTCATTAGACTTACCTCTTGACTATTGTCTTAGACTTACAAGGCTTCTTCATTTTCATTGGCTAGACTCACAATATCATATAACATCTCGTTCGTCCTGACTTTTGGTTTGACTCATAGAGGTTTTACGATCCCCCTGGATTTTGTCAATACCTCACAACATGGGTTGATTCTCCAAATCTCCCTAGCTAGCCTCACGGTGGCCCACATGGCCTCTCAATGGAGAATGGTTGTCGATGTTGCCAAATTTAAAACTCCCTCTCAGTGAGGGATTCATTCTTAGCCACACCAAGATTTCCTCTCAACTGCACAAACTGTCTCAATGGAAATGGTTTCGTCAGGATATCATCTACCTGCTCACTCATGGCTATGTATTGTAGCTTTAAAAAATTTCTTTGAACCATGTCTCTTGATGTAATGGTATTTCATGTCAATATTATTTTCCATGTCATGAAATAATGGGTTCTCTATCAGTTTTATGCAACTTTTATTATCACAATGAACCACCTTCGTCTCTAGCTTATCCCCAAACAACCCAAAAACTAATTATTTGAGACATATTGCTTCCCTATTAGCATCACTTGTTGCAATGTACTTAGACTTTGTTGTACTCTGTGTAATGGATCCTTGTTTGCTTCTTGACCATCAGATCATAGTGGATCCTAAAGTGAATTAGTATTTGGAAGTACTCTTCCGGTCCACTTGTCTTCATGCCCATTCATCATCTGCATACCCATGCACAAACAAACCACTATTGGATGTATGTATTATACCATAGGTAATGGTCCCTCTGAGATATCTTAAGATGTTCTTTTCTTCCACCCAGTGTTTTTGTCTCGGTTCAGCCATGAACTAACTCAATGCAATCACTGCATAGCATATATCTGGCATGGTATGGATCATATACATCAATGATCCAATCAGTTGCCTATACATGGTGGGATCCACCAAATCTGAACTTGTATCATAATCATGCAGCTTCCTCAGGTTGGTAATCATCGAAGTAGACATGGATTTACAATCTATCATACCAAACCTATTTAACACATCCATTGTGTATTTATCTTGTGCCATAAATATCTCACCCTGTGTTTGCCACACTTCCAATCCTAGGAAGTAATGCATCAAGCCTAATTCTTTCATCTCAAATCCTGAGATTAGCTCCTGCTTACACCAGCCTATTAGCCCTTCATCTCCTATCATAAATAGATCATCAATATACATGATTAATATAATAGGTTGGTTATGTGCTACCTTGAAGTACAGATTCACAAGCCCTTTCTTATCTTTCATACATGAGTGTCTTTTTTATGCAGTACAAAACCATCTAGTTTTTCCCAAAATACCTCATGTTCAACCTTTCCATTCAAGAATGATGTTTTTACATCCATCTGATGTAATTTCCAACCAAGAACTTAAGCTAATGCAATAATAACTCGAATGGAGGTATATCTGGCTACAGGGGAAAAAGTCTCATCGTAGTCAATTCCTTCTTTCTGAGAGAAGCCTTTGGCTACAAATCTTTCTTTGAAATTTTCCACACTCCCATAGGCTGCATGTTTGATCTTATAGACCCATTTGGAAGAGACAACTTGATGCAGACCCCCATTCCCTCCTCACGGTTGCTCGACCTCACGGTCAAGGATCTTCAAATCTCTGAGTCGAATTAGTTCCTCGAGACCTTGGTGGCCCCAAATTGAGTTAACACATGCCCTTTATCACCTTAAGCTCAAATCATATGGAACCCACATACCCTTTCTCCAACACTCCTTAATCTTTGAAATTGCAAGTGTTATCTCCTTTTTTCTAGCCCTCTCCTTAGGCAACCTCAGGCTATGACCCGGGATTTAACCTCCTCAGGAAATTTGGACTTCGTACTCCAGCCACTTCGACTATAACTGCAACCCTTTCCCTCAAAATCCGAATTGCGAACACGTCTAACACGAGAATCAACGGTTCTCGCCTATCCTGCAGCCAACCAGGGATGATTTTAAGGATGAAATTTATTTTAAAATGTAGAAACCTTGGTGAATCTTGTTGTTCCTTCATATGCCAACTATAAATGTTTGGTGATATTTTTCTAAAAATATTCAAATTTATGAGGATTTTATATAGTCTGTATAAAATTTTGGCGATTTTTAAGGTAAAATAATTTTATCCTATAGAATTTGGGAGAATCATTTTTAGAATAGCGAATATTTTTTTGGAAAAATCCATGGAAAATTAGCCCATGAGAGAAATTTAGCCCCTAAAATCATCCCTGCAACCAACAACTAATGGACGGCCAGTATTTATTTTGCTCCCGGCTCTTCGGGTATCCTCCTCTTTCGCCTTTCTTTCAGAGGGATTTTCCTTTGAGACTTGTGGATCTATGCCACGTATCCTCGCCGCAACCAATGGCTTGGATCTACTTCGCACGTCACGGTTTTCGCGAAGATCCCTATCTTCTTGGCGAAATTTCTTCGAAGTTGTTCTTTTTCCGAAATCGCTTATCCATTGCCATGTCTCGGCCTTTCCTCCAATGGCTAGGATCTCTTCCTGGATTCAGACTTTGGTGTTTTTAACCCTTCTACGCTCAAAATCCTCCGATTCACGAATTTTCGAAAGGACCCGCGACTAACCACTGCGCAAATTTTCCCAGATCCAACAGTATAAGACGATCTCACTCCTTCTAAATAGATCTATGGTCCAGATGGACTTCGAGGCGTAACCTCCCCCCGCCTTTTTGAGATCTAACGGTTGTTAGTAATCATGATTCTTTCCGAAGGGATCTCGACCATCACTTTGTGACTTTCAACATATTTCTCCCTTTCTGTTGATTATGGTTCGTTGTCTCTCCTAAGATTGATTCCTATGCACTCCTTGTGAACTCAGAATCTCTAACAAAATTCGGACTTAGTGATTTATTCAAAAGAAATTTCTCTACACATTCCTTGCGCTTCACAGTCTCATTTTCGACACTTAGTCGATTCTTGGCCTTGTGCACTCCTTGCAACACTCTATCTAAGCTCCCCATTATCTCTTATGAGCTTCACTCCTTCAACCCTTTGACTCCTCCAAGGGCTACTTTGACACTTAGTCAAACTTCGAATCTTTTCACTCCTTACAACAGATTCTTACGGAATACTTAGCTTCTTGTGGGCGATTGTGCACACTTTGCAGCAGTCTCTTTGCACACTTTGCAAATGGAAGTTTCACGCTATCTCTTCTGAGATTCTGAATCGAAACAGACTCTGTCAACACACTCCTTACAGACTATATGCACACCTTGCATGAACTCAACAAAGAGAAAACAATCAAAACTTATCCAGAAACTTCATAGTTTCATATACTCAACAACACAACTCACTCACTCATGGAAACAAAATAACAGGGAATTGTAAAAAGTAGCAACACCATGCATGGGATCAATTTTACTTTGTTATATTCATTCAAAAGTAAATGGCTACAACTATGATAAAACAAAAACTAAAAATTCAACAACTACTAAATCACAACAATCTCCTACTAACTTGCAGCAGCCTCATTCGGGCATACAAAACCTCTATTTATCCTAGAGGGTTCTTAGGGTTCCCTCTGACTACTCGTCTTCTCGAAAAAAAACCTAACTGCTACTTAAGTTTTGTTCAATTAAATACTAGGAGTGAAACTCCCAAATCATTCATGATCATTCAACTCCCAACCATTTGATCTTCTTCAGTTTTCAATTATTCAAAAAAATGATTTGCAGGAAACGCCAACGTTTAAGATTCTGAATGATTCAAAGGCACGCTAAGGTGTTGAGTTGTCTCTACATGTGTTCTTGTTGACGATGCTCCTGCATCATACTCCCCTGGCCAAAAATTCATGGACTCATGTCCATGAGCTCCTGCAATGACTTTCCATGCTTATAGATATCAGCTTCATTTTCCCAACTGGTGTCCCTTTCAATAGACCAAATATCGGGTGTCCCTTCCAATAGACCAAATATTCTATAGGATATTGGAGAATCGGGTGTCCCTTCCAATAGACCAAATATTCAAAATAGGTCTTCCTCCTGGTCTTCTTGCTAATCCTCTGATCAACGATCTTCTCCATATGTGGCTTTTCTGCTATAGGAATTTTCTTTTCCCACTGAATCTTTTTTTGACCTTTTGTTTCTCCTTCTTCATATTCCCTGTAAGGATGCAGGTCTGATATGTTGAATATGGGTGATATACCCACATCATCTGGCAACTCAATATCATAGGAATTTGCATCAAACTTTCTTAAGATCTTACATGGTCCTATCTTCTTCATTTTAAACTTGTTATATGTTCCCCTTCGAAACCTTTATTTATTAAGATGTGTAAGAACCTAATCTCCTACTTCAAATTGAATCTCTCTGCGATGTTGATAAACTTTGTGCTTGTACTCTTGGCTAGAATTTTGCAACTTCTCTTTGATCTAGCTATGGAGATTCTGCATTTCTGCAGCAAAATCTTATGCTCCAACGCTTCTGATCTCACTCTTTTCCAAGTCTCTCAACTCAACTACTCGTCTTGGTTGCATTCCATATAGTACTTGGAATGGGCTCTTCCCAGTGCCCCTGTTTGGTGAATCATTGTATGCAAATTCTGCTTGTGGCAGAATCTGATCCCACTGATTATGATGCTCAATAACCAGACTCCTCAATAAGTTTCCCAAACTTGTGTTCACCACTTTAGTCTATCCATCTGTCTGAGGGTGATAAGTTGATCTGAAGGAAAAAAAAATCCCCAAGTATTGGCACCAGGCCGAAGGGGAAAGAAGGACGATCATGCGAAAGAAAGAGTGCAAAAAGTTGAAGTAACAACTGGCAAAAGAACAGCACGCGCGCATGCAAGAAAGCGTGCACAAAGGAAAGTGACAGTTGGAGGAAGAACAACACACGTATGGGAGAAAGACCTAATGTAAGAAGGGTTAGGGTTTTGGTAATACTCTAAAAAAAAGGCTGAAGAGATCGAAATGTATAAATATAGATACGAAAGTATCACTTAAGAGGTAATGTGATGTGATATTGTGTTTTATGGGTTATTGTTATGAACCGATTTTGTAATTTGTTGAGCAAAGAAGATATGAGGGAAGGTAGATCTGAGGATTAGACCGCAGGCTGTGGAGCCTGGTGTGATCTAGTTCGCCTCACATAGATATTATCCTGTTTGATGGAGAATTGTAAGCGCGTGACACCAGGAATACAAAACTGCCATAATAAAAGAGCCAAGAGCCAAATCTTTGTGGACGTATCCCAGGAGGGGGTGAACCATGGTAATCCTCATGTAATGTGTTGAATGTATGCATGTCCCTTCTTTCTTTCAGCAGTTAACAATTAAGCTTGATGAATGAGTTAATACATTGTTATGAACTTGTTTATACTTTGCTTAAATAAAACTGTGGGATATATGTATGTGATTCCAAGGAACAAGTAGTTTCCCTTACCGCTCACAGTATTTGGCCTTAATCAAGAACCACTATTGCCTACTCTGTCCTAGGTTGTAAATGCTTGAGTCTTACAACCACCCATTTAAAGCTATCTTGGGTGAGACTGCACAACGCTTTCTGGGTGTTGTGTTGCCTTCTGGTTTACAAGGAGAGCCGATAGTTTTAGAGGCTTTTTTGGAACCCCGAATGACATGAACCCTGGGTCAATGATTCAGATAACCCGAGAAGGGAATTGATAACCAACAAATGGTTATGTCGTCGTGTTAAGAGGAACAAGAAGGGACTGAGTAGATGAGATAGAATGAATACGAACCGAAGGAGCGGAATAGAAGAGCAATGAACCGTTAGAAGGGGATGTTGAGACCTTGGAACCCCACAAGAGAAGAAATCGAGAGCTGGTTGAGGACTAAAGAGATAGAGTTTGCACATAAAGACAATAGAAACCTTGGGATCACACCGTGTAAATACTTGGATAAATACGTATTTACAGATTTACACGAAGTCTTTTTCTGTGATTTTCTGCATCTACTACAGGAGTGGATCTTAAGGTTAAAGGATAACCACGTGACGAACCGGATTCAACAACTAGATTGGAATCCAGTACAGATCCAACAACTGCAGCAGGTGAACAACAAATTCACTTGCGCAGTCGACTTTTAGCTTGACAGTATTGTGGCAAGCTTTATCACAGAATTTGTGGTAGACACAGAAAAGTCATACAACGCAGTCGAGCAAGAGTTCCTACGAGGACCCAGAGGAAGGTACATCCGATCACTATATACTTATATCAATATACTACTATATAACAAAGGTGTAATGACAATGGAATCAAACAGCTAGACTTCCCTACATGCATGGGGGAAGGGGGGAAGCACTGACAGAGAGAGGAGGAATGGAAGGAGGGAAGGATACAGAGAAGAAGAAGGAGGAACCCTTGGACCCAATCTTGATGGATGACGACCAACTCAATTGGATCTTGGCATCATTAGGAATGACGCATAGCGGATCACCCTACCAATATAAGGTGAATACCAAGAAGAGAGTTGTAGCCGAGAGGGAGGGCTTGGCCAGCGATGAGGAGGAGGTAAAGGATCTCTAGGTTGTGGAGCAGATTGAGGAAATATTGCGTGCCGCATATGAGAGGAAAACAAGAGGCCCAAGAACAGGAGGAGAAGACAACCATCCCTTCAATGTTAATGTCAGTGTGGAACCCATAAATCCATGTGCAACCAATACACCAAAGAGAACACCACCGTTTAGACAACCAAAGTTCGGAGGAAGTCCGACCATAGGAAGTACATCTACACAAGGAGAAACAACTGGAGGAGCCAGTCTAGGCAACCTTAGTCAAGTATCTACAACGCGCAGAGGAGGGAGTAGCCCAGTATTTGGAATAACAGGACATGATCCTACTATCAGATTACCAGAGTTTTGAGGAGAAGTAGCAGAAGACCCTGAGAAGAATCTATTCATTTGTGCAAATATTTGGGAAGCAAAGCAGATCACTGATGAAGACACCAAACTCACGCAGCTAACGATCACGCAAAGGGCCCGCGCACTAGACTGGTACATGAGTCTAGACACGAACAGTGTTCCTGGAATGACAAGGACACTGGACGACATTAAGAAACTATTTATCAATGAGTTCTATAAGTCGATCTCAAAGGATCAATACATGAATGAGATGATTGAAATAAGATAGAAACCAGGAGAATCGGTATGGGAGATTAATCAAAGGTTCAAGCGATTAAAAGGAAAGTTAAAATACCTTATGATCAATATGCAGCGTCGGCACCTGTTCGTCAACTCACTACTCCCACACTTAAAATATCCATTACGACATCAGAAGTTTCAGACACAGGCAGAGGCCTTGTAGACAGCCTTGCAATTGGAAGAGAATCAATACCAGCAGACGGACCCGGCTATTGAAGAACTGAAGGAGGATCTAAAGAAATTAACATTTCAGCTGAACCAGAATAAGAATAAGGACAAATGAGAGGTCGTTTGGTGCACTACCTGTAAGACGGAAGGACACCATAAGAATGAATGTCCAACATTCGCATAGTATATGGTGACAGGGATGCCAAACCCACTACCACAGGGAGGATTATGGTGCGAAATATGCAAGAAACTGGGTCAGACCCTTACCACTGAACGATGATGCATAAATACCAAACAATCCCAAAGAACTCATATTGCACCTTTTGCAAGTCAGTCGGCCATGACGACAAAGATTGCAGAACTATGGAGTTATGCGGGAAAGAACATCAGACGCATATAGGGTACAGGAATAAATGATGACTGGGTAGGAAGTACCACAGTTCAATCAAGCCCCAACACCATACAACACTGCGCAGCAGCAGTATAATACGGTGCAACAACCTTACAATAATACGCAGCCACGGTACAACCCAGAACATCCCCAGTACAATACCACACAGTATAATCAGGGACCACAGTACAACCCATCGCGATGTGACCACGCAGCTTATAGAGGAGCAGGACGAGCCAGAGGAGGTTTTGGACGGGGTAGAGGACCTGTTACATGTCACAATTGCCAGCAACCAAGACATTATGCATGGGAGTGCCCACTGCCACCAGCGACTTATATGTATTGTCATGCATCGGACCATGATACGGAGGAATGTCCAACATTACTTGGAAAGATCTAGGAAAAAATGAATCAAAATAACCATAATTTTCAGTGGATTTCAGCTGAAGCAAGGGATGATGGATGGAACATCAATATAGTCACTCGAGGAGGAACGAAAACAGGAAATGACGTAGTTCGACAGGAACCAGCGTAGAACCGATGGGTAAAGAAGAACACTGACCCCAAGAAGTAGTTCGGTGTGCATAAGGAGAAGGAGATATTTACAAAAGCCTGACAAGAATTCTAGAAGTATAACATTGCGTCGACTACATAGCAGAGCAAGGAAGATATGGAATACGAAATGTCGCCATCATTGGACCATACCAACAGAATACAACCCGAGGAACAAGCAAGTACGATCAAATACTTTTTGCAATCATGCATCAAAATGTTAAGTGATCCTTCATCTGTCAAAATATTGCAAAACATCCTAGAAAAATGTAGCGGCGAGACGAAACAGAAGCCATAATTGAAAACTGTCAACCACCTACACACAAGAATAAGAACAAGTACGGAATTTAGCTTAAATGATAACATTGGGGATTTCAATATGGGAGATATTATACTAGATCTAGGATCCGAAGTGAATGTACTTCCAAAAGCTACATGGAAATGCATGGGAGAACCTACACTGGGATACTCAACTATTCAATTAAAGCTAGCAAATCAACATAGAGTCCTACCAATAGGAAGACTGAAAGGAGTGACGGTAGATCTGGATGGTGTGCGCACTAAGGCAGACTTTGAAGTCGTTGAAATAGTAGACGACACAACACCTTACCCGGTGCTACTTGGTCTGGATTGGGTGTTCGACAACCAGGCCATAATTAACTTAAAAACAAGAAAAATGACATTTGAGTCGGGAGACTACAGGGTCATAGCCCCACTCGACCCATCAGAAGGCGAGAGGTTCGTAGAACCCACTTGCCTGGATTTAGAAGAGATCGATCAGTTGTACAGAACAACTGCGTGCGATGCAGATTATATAAACCCAACTGCAGACGATGTAATCAATTGGTGGAGCATTACCTCATGCACAACAGACTCAGACACAGGGTTAGAAAACTGGCAGCAAAGACTACACGAAGTATCCACGAGAAGGTGTGCCAGAATAGACTGTGCAGTAAGGTGGATTGGCACATAAATCAGAGAACCACCCAGTTTTCATGGGCTAAATGATTTGGAAACTTTCTTGACACAATATGAAGATGAAGTATTAGAAAACCAGAGATTGCTAGAATTAGATTTAGCATTAAAGGATACACCCGCAAGATGGTGGGGTGCACACAAAGAAACTATCACATATTGGTACCAATGTAAGTGATTACTATGCATAAGGTTCGACACAGAACAGACATGTAACAAACAAAAGAAATGTGACGGAATAGGCACACTAGCAGAACACTTGGAGGAGTGTAAAACGTTGTGGAAAATGACGCCACCGAAGGAATGTTCTCTCCACTTCATTCATACTTTAGAGGGAATACCATCAAATTGGTATATGGACCAGGAAATGTGTAAAGGAACCAAGGAATGGGTGACACTCCAATAGAACTTTACAGTCACTTTCTCATTCGAGCATGAGAACCCTGACATAGACGCGGCCCTGAAACAGATCAGAAACATAATATTCATCGAAGAACCGGAATTAGAAGCTATCACAGAGGCACAACAGCGGAATAAGAAGACAATAAAGGATCTAATGTCATGCTATCACGTACAGGAGGAAGCCCCAGACGAAGATGATCCACACAATATTCAGATTGAAGAAGTTGAACGTGAGAGAGATGTGAAAGGACCACCCTTAGAGTCAGAGGTCATCTCTACGCCAATCAAGATAAAGAAGCTTAACATAGGGATCGTCGAGCAGCCCAAAATGGTCAGCATTGGAGATTACTAGGATGAACAGACACTAAAACGTATCACAGAACTGTTGCACGAATACAACGACCTTTTCCCACAACCTTCACAGAGATGAAAGGCATAGTCGGAGAATTAGGAGAAATGAAGATACCACTCAGACCTGATGTGAGACCCATTAAACAACGCCCATATAGATTGAATCCCATATATAAACAGAAAGTTAAAGACAAGATTGACAGGATGCTTGAGGCCGGCATCATCGAACCAGTCAAAGAATCAGAAGGGATAAGCCCGATGGTAGTACGGGACAAGAAACAAGGAAGAGAGATCAAGATATGCGTCGACTTGAGGAAGTTGAACGATGCATGCCTACATGAGCCATTCCCCACATCGTTCACGAACGAAGTACTCGAGAACGTAGGAGGACACAAAGCATACTCATTCACCGATGGATTCTCATAATATCATCAGATTAAGATAGCACAGGAGGATAGACACAAGACCACGTTCACGACAGAATGGGGATCTTATCAGTATACAGTCATGTCGTTCGGACTGAACAATGCACTTGTGATATTTTCTAGAGTGGTCATTGCAGCATTTAAGGAATTTATCCATCAATTTCTCGAAGTATGCCTGGCTTATTGGATAGTGTATAGCTTACTAAAAGACCATGTGGAAGTTTTACAGTTGATGTTAGAACGATGAAAACAGTGCCAAATATCATTGAATATCAAGAAATTCATATTTGGAACACCATTTGGGATACTATTGGGACACATAGTATGCAAACAGGGTTTGCTAGTGGATCTGGCCAAAATCGCAGTCATTGTTAATCTACGAGCGCCAAAAACAGTCTGCCAACTAAGAGCAACATTAGGACATACAGGATATTACAGGAAATTCATCAAAGGCTACGTGCAGATTACAGCACCAATGGAAAAACTGTTAAGGAAGGATACAAAGTATCAATGGAACAACGAGTGCCAACACAGTCTGGATACCCTGAAGGACAAGATGTTCACTGCACCAATATTGGTATTTCCAAATTAGGAGAAGACATTCCATGTACATGTAGATGCATTAGCGATAGCACTTGGAGCTATCTTGGCGCAACCAGGAGCAGGAGACTTGGATCACCCGATAGCATTCGCAAGCAGAAAGTTATCATATTCAGAATAGAATTATAACACGACAGAGAGAGAAGGCCTAGATATGGTTTATGCACTACATAAATACAAACATTACCTATTGGGTAAACACTTTAAGATGTTTACAGATCACTCAGCCCTGAAATACCTAGTCAACAAGCCAGTGTTGGGGGGGAGAATTTGTCGATGGTTATTGTTATTTCAAGAATTTGACTTTGAGGTAATAGTTAAACCAAGAAAACTGAATGCAAGACCTGAACACCTATCGAGGGTCACAAATGGAGAGGAACCAACGAATTTAGAAGACAACTTTCCAGATGCACAGTTATTCTCAGTATAGATTGTTGATGATTACTTCGCAGAGATCATCCAATACTTGAGCACAGGTACTGCGCCACAAGAATATACCACTGCACAGAAGAAGAACCTAGTAGTCCACGCAGCTGACTATCAATTGATCACAGAACATCTATACAATATGGGCACAGATAGCATCTTACAAAGATACGTACTAGACAATGAACGACCAAGAATTTTAGCAGAAGCCCATGAGGGAATAGCAAGAGGGAATTATGCAGGAAAATATACCACGCAGAAGGTACTACATGTAGGATTATGGTGGCCAATGATCCACAGAGACTCGAAAGAATACTGTCAGCAATGTGATGTCTATCAAAGGGTAGGCAAACCCAACATAAGGGACGAGATTCCACTATGAACGCAAGTAACACTTCAGGCATTCGACAAAAGGGCGATAGACTTCATGGGACCCATTAACCCACCAACCAAAAGAACGGGGGCAAGATATATTATCATCATGACGAAATACCTAACAAGATGGGTGAAAGTTGCACTAGTAAAATATTGCAGTGCAGAAACAACTGCACACTTTCTGTTTGAACAGGTAATTATTAGATTTGGGTGCCCAAAAATTTTGATGAGCGACCAAGGAACACACGTCATAAACAACATCATCCGTGCAATGCTAGAAGAGTTTGCAGTTCATCACCAAAAAAGCAGACTGTATCATCCACAGGTAAATGGCACGGTAGAAGCCTCCAAAACAATTCTAGAAAATGCCTTTACAAAGATATGCAACGTCAACAGGGACGATTGGGATCTCAAGGTACCAGCAGTACTATGGGCGTATCGAACCACATGAAAAAATTTGACAGGCCACACACCATTTAAACTAGTCTATGGTCAAGAAGCAGTAGTGCCCTTAGAACTTTTAATACCTAGCCTATGTGTAGCAGCCATTACACAAATGACAGAATGAGGCGTAGTACAGGAAATACTGAATCAGTTACTGTCAATGGAGGAAGACCGAATCTTGGCAGGATTCCATCAACAAGTACAGAAAGCAAGAGACAAATATTGGCACGACCGCCACATCAAGAGGAAGACGTTCAAGGAAGGATATCTAGTATTTCTCTATGACAGTAAAGCGTTGCAGCACCCAGGAAAGATGAGAATGCATTTCCTAGGACCATACGAGGTAAAAGTTGTCACGAACAGAGGAGTTGTACAGTTAAGAAATCTAGCGGGCTCAGACCTCAGAGGAATGATCAATGGGAGCCAGTTGAAGCTGTACAAAAACAGTCGACCACCCACCGCGCAGTTAAAAAAAATAAATAAATAAACAACAGTCGAAAATAGCACGCAGCATGATGGACAAGCCGCATATGAAACAAGAAGCCAGCGAGGGAAAAGATAACGACCATATCAACAAAGTAAACAAGCGAGAAAAGGAAAGCCGGCAAAAGCAGGCTGACAGAACATCAAGAAGCATAATTAAAGAAAGGCAAGGACGGATGGGATGCCACATTAAATGTGCCAACTGGAGACAGAAGAGCAGGCATAATGGAAAGTATGAAACCATCGCGGATGCATTGAACCTATAGTTATGGTGCATTAATCACATGATGGAGGAAGTGTCATTGACAAGCTTCATGACGAGCCCATACAACACATGAGCACAGAAGCAGTTAGTCTATTCGCAAAAGGAGAATAGAAAAAGAGAAATAGTAGCTAGAACGAATAGAGTGAAACCACAGAGCTCATCGAAGCCATTCGAACTCAGCAAACGTTCGAAAGGCACCATTATGGCACCACCAAAGCTCGCATAACCAGGCTAGACAGCCAGATCAACCAGGGCTCAGATGAGGTTGCAAGGACCACTGGAAGAAAGCAAACAGCAACCACCAGAAATCGTCGATATTAACGAAATCTCATCGCCAGAGGAAATTCCAGTAGAGTCCACACCCATACTAGAGGAGGTTTTGAAACCACAAACAAAGGCCATGGAACAGGATACACCAGCAGCAGCGCATGAGCCTCAGAACAAAGAAGAAGAAACCCACCAGAAAATAGCACCAGAAAATGTCGAAGCAGTCGTAGGAGCTAATAGAAGTGCACAAAACTCGAAAGCAGAAGTGCAACTAGACGTCCCACAAATACCCATCCTAGATTTTCTTTTGGATGAGACGACGGGTGAAATGGCCACGGCTTGGGAAGAATGGATGGAGAAGGAGAAACCGGAAGTTGCTGGAACCTTGAGCCAACCATTGCGATAGGAGAATCGAATTCAGATACCGAGCTCACCTCAAAAGAAACTGGTTGCAGAGATTGTGCTACCTCGCATACCAAAGGGAGTACAGGTGGATCCACAACTATTAGGTCACGTCGAAAAGCTCAAGTATTCCGACCATGATGTAGCAAATGAAACGAAATATCTAGAGCTTGCACCATAGGTTTTTATGCAGAAAATAGTCGTGAACCAACTCGGAGAAACCATCACTCAGCCACACCAGTGGGCCACTGGACTGGACAGAACAAGAATTCTAGGGTTGTTGAAGATACCACACTTTGGCAGAGGCCAATATGCGATGGCATGCATCAAACAACTGTTATCAGTTATGCATGGAGGGGATATATGGTTGGACAAACACATCCCCATAACAGTCCTACCCACCAGGGGTATGGATCTCGTGTTGATTCTGGACGATAAGTCCAAGGAGAAAACATTGGTAGAAGAGATAAAGAAGAAATATGGCACCGATAGGGGAACAAGAGGCATTATAATCAAATGGATCAACAATGTTGTGACACAATTGGGCGCAAAAATCTTGTCTTGCAAACTACTAAGAAAATTCCGCAAAGATGAAGTACTGACAAGAGTCATTGTTGTTGCAGCTCAGTGCACAGAAGGCACCTTCATGAGTTGGGTGCCATACCTATCAAACTTGTTCCAAGTAGATTGCAAAGATGCGCAGGATGCAGGTACGGAATTTCATTACTCATGGTTGATCACTCTCATAGATTTCATGGGATGGCGAGAACCGGAACACGTCGTCTTTGGTACCACACCACAGCCAAGAGCAGAAAGATATTGTGTCCTGGTATCTAGGCCACTAACCAAGCATAAGAAGGAGAACGGAATCATATTCGAAGCTTACCTACAGGAGATATAGGAAGCCATCAACCGAGCATGGAGAATAACACCAGAGGCTATCGCATGATACGGGGGCATCACTAATTTCTAGGCTAGGCGACAAGCCATGTGGATACAACCAAGGCAAGACCCAGATAAATAGTGGCTACAGATGCACTACTGCATCATCGAGGGTGATATCGACATGATCATCAGCGAATGGCCTGATGAATGGAGGATTCCAACTATACCCAGAGGAGTATCGGGACAAACAGCAGAAGGAGGAGTTGCGTAGGCAGAAACACAACCTCCACAAATCCCAGTACCCCAGAAACGAAGAATGGGCCAAACCAAGCTGACTCAGGCAGATGATGGCTCAGAGTAGCCAGGGACCCAAAAGGGAGGGACAGAAACCACCCAGTCGACCAATGGATAGAGGAAACTGGCTTAGGGAGCACAGGAAACTGCATTGGACCCCATCACATAGGAACCAGGGGGAACTAAGAGACCAACGGTACAGGACGCAGGTGCGCGCAATAAAATGAAGGCACAACGACCACCACCGGACTACACAATCATGAAGGATGATGGAGAGATGATTGTCGGGATGGTCCAAGACTGCCTCGCAGAAGATTTCGATCGTGTCGTGCACCATAGGGATAAACTGCAGAATGAACTGGCTGAAATGAGATAGCTCCTTGAGAAATTCGGGGAAGCCCAGATCACGAGTAGCAATAGAGGCATAGAGCCATTGACCACACAGACCACAGAAAGGGTGGAGGTAGAAGAATGCGACCCAGTTCTTCCGATACCAGATGCACATTCCATGGTCTATATAGAGTCTAGCATGTTGAGTGTTGGCAAATATTTAACAGATAGAGAATGGAAAATATTTAACAGACATCGAATGCTTGTCATTGATGGCAAGTAACATAAGTACAGGAAGAATGTACAGAGGATTGATGGCAAAGGTACAGGAAGTTTGTAACAGATAGGCAAACAGAAGATAAGTTCAGGTTGATCGAATGATCGAAGGACCGTAAAACTTGAGAAGCATTTCTGATCGTTGGATCCATTCAAACTTCCCGAAAGAACAAGGGTCGTCAGATATGAATGTAGACAAGAAGAGATCATTGAAGAGGAGGACAGATCTCAGGCGTTAGATCCAAGTGCAGGATCCGACCATCGTTGGATCAAGAAGAACCTGCACATCCTTTAAGGTATAAGGAGAAGCAGGCGTAATTGCGATATGTAAAATCGCGACTTAATATGAGCCGTCAGATCAAGGTTTGATCTAGACCGTTGCTCCGACCCCATGTCAGAGTTTCGTGAATCGGGACTTTGAAGTGACAAAAATACTGGACATCAAGGATGTCGAAATCGCGATTTAATCGCAGCCGTTAAGTCAAGATCAGATCTGAATCGTTGATCTAACTCCATATCGGAGTTTCACAAATCGCGACATAGAGAGGCAAAGAACCCAATGCAACAAGAATGACAAAATCGCGATATGCGAAATCGCAATTCAATCRCAGCCATTGAATCAAGATCAAATTGGAACCGTTGATCTAACTCCATTTTGGAGTTTCGTGAATCGCGACATGGAGAGGCAAAGAACCCAATGCAACAAGAATGCCAAAATCGCAAAATCGTGATTCAATCGTAGCCATTGAATCAAGATCATATCTAGACCATCGAATCACAGGACATGTGGCAAGTGATCGAAATTTCGCTGACTTGGGGTCAACGGAGCATAGTGTCGAAAATCACGAAATGAGAAATCGCGAAAGCGCTTTTTGCATAGGCGCTTGGTTATGACCATAGTCATATTGGGGAAGGAGCTAGTGCAGAAAAGTTCTGTATCGGAACATTGTAGATCGCGAAATGAAGTGTAGAGACTCTCAAAACAGGATTGTCGAAATGCCAAAACCATATTTAAAGGCAATGTCAATAAATTTCATCCAACGACGCAGATAAAATGGAGTATGATCGGAAGGTTATTGTTCTCTCTCACAGTTAACTCTTCAGTTACAAATCTGTTAGTGAAACGGAATCATGATTGCCAATCAGTTGGCGTTTCAGTTGCTTGGGTAGTTGTCTTTCATTTTCCTAAGAGAATGCGAAGTGGAACCGTCGTGGAGGTGTGTATAAAAGAAAATGAGATAGACTGTGTAGGGTTGGTTGTTCTGTAGGGAAAAATGAATGAAACTGTGAGAAAAGAAAAATTATAGAATGTGCAGGGGGAGATGGAGAAGATGCACAGTGTGAGATGAAATTCAGAGAAGAGTAAAAGATGATAAAGAGAAGTTGAAGCAGAGAAAAATGACAGAACGAGTTGATGCAGAGAAGACCTGCTAAACAGACAGAGAAAGAGAAGAACAGAAGAACAGTTTGTAGAAGACCAGATTTACAGAACAAGGAAAGATTGGTAAGAATTGATTTATCTGCATAGTTGACTGCTTATTTATTCATTTATATTCTAGGAAGGTTGGGAGGTGCTCAGGAGGACTGTTTTCCTCAGAGGTTCAAGTGGGAGCTTGAACACATGAAGTTGTAGCTTCCATCTGGTTGCAGCCAGAGAAATTAGGGTGGCAGGGTGGTGCAAGGGAGAACAAATGTTCTCTGTTATACAGGTTGGAGCCTGTGTAACTGGAAGTTGGTGGTTCCATCCAGTTGGTGCTGGAACATATAGGGAGTTGGTGCTTCCTTTTAGTGGGTGCTAGAGAAAACAAGGAGTTGGTGCTTCCTTCTAGTGGGTGCTAGAGAAACCAGAGAGTTGGTGCTCTCAAACAAGTTGCATCTTGTAAAAACAGAGGTAGCAACCTTACATTGAGTTGGTGCTCAATTAAAGATGATGTACAGAACTTAAAAGACTTCCTATCATTTCGAAGAAGAAGAGGTTTTCTCCCTTTATGGGTTTCCTCGTGAAAATCTGTCTCTGTGTATACCTTATGTGTGATTGATGCTTTTTACTTTTACTATCTATATGTTGTATAATGTTGATGATCACTTGAAGAAAGATTAAGAATGTTTTAACAAACTTATAATTGTTTAAGATCAAAGACAACTGATTCACCCCCCCCCCTCTCAGTTGTATTAGTAATTTCAACACTTGGTATCAGAGCAGGTTCATTTTATTCGAAGGTAGATTTGTAAGATTAAACATGACAAATCATGAAAGGACTTCATCCTCTAAGCCCCCTCTGTTTGATGGAACAAATTTTGCCTTCTGGAAGATTAGAATGAGAACCTACTTAATGGCCTTGGGTGTTGATGTTTGGGATGTAGTAGAGACTGGATATACAAAGCCTGTTGTGCTAGCCTCCAAGGATGATAAGTTAGAGTTTAGTTTTAATGCTAAGGGGATGAATTCTATCTTGAATGGACTTGCTGAAGCTGAGTTTGTAAAGGTGATGCATCTTGATACTGCCAAAGCAATGTGGGATAAACTTATTAACAGTTATGAAGGAAATACGAAAGTAAAAGATGTTAAACTTCA